>JACEFZ010024412.1:0-225560 GCA_014155875.1 Cepaea nemoralis | reverse complement strand
TGGGTATTTCGTTCGCCCCGTGCCGTTCCCGCACAAACCAGGACAGGTCTGCAGACGGTATCCACTCAGCGAGTTTTCGGACATGTGCTTGTCGTTGCGCCCGTCAGAGCTGTTCCAGGCACGACAGACATTCGGAAAACTACCTAGTCAGAGCTGTTCCGAACAAGAGCGGCATTCGGAAACTAGGTAGTCAGAGCTGTTCCTAGCACGAGAGACATTCGGACGAGACATTACACTCGGACGTAAATGCGTAGTGCCAATTTTTAGTTTGCCACCCGTAGGACGACACTTCCGACTTCAGCAGGCATTTTTTTAATGAGGTTAGCTTCTTCGGGCTGTGGATCTGATGTGATAGGATCAGCACATTTTTAAGGCCCGAATGCATGGAGAAATAGGTGACCAAGCTTTCCCTCACTTAGTGAGACGACGGGCGAAAGCGTCACATCTCCGCCCGACTGCGCTTGTGACATTATAGGAGTAGCTACCTATCGACAATGCTAATGCACCCGCTTCATTGTCACAGCTGGTATGATAAAGTTCTTTGCACATGCCATTCCACACTACACAATTGGAGAACTTGGTGACAACTGGCTAGATCGAAGGGAAGATAACAAAGGGAAGGCCGAGAAGTAAATACCTGCATGGCTTGGCCTCGTGGCATGGTCGAGACAGGAACATTGAGCTGATCCATGACTCTGGTGATCGAGTGAAATGGCGAAATATGACCGCCCACGCTTATCGGCATGGCACATGATGATGATGAAGATGATTTCACTACACATCTAGCTTTGTTGGGATCATAAACGTATTCTGCATAAATTAACGTGATGATTTTCCCTTGTCTTCCTTATCAATGTCGTTGATGATTGTCAGTATCACGTGCTCTGCCACATGGCGCTGGAGTTCATGTGTCTCCACAGATCTCGGTCCTTGGTGTTGTGGATCTATTCTGTTGTTGGATTCCCGCATGGATACTACAGTTGTCATGTGGAGTGCTTGGCCTTCACACGGTTCTGTATAATGAAGCGGGGTGGAGTGGTCGTTCCTGGCCTTCTTACCTCCCCATGTTAAAGTTCTTCAAATGTATCTGTTGCCTATTATTGTATGAGGTTCTCAACCCGAAAGCCCGACTGTGTAGAACGAAGAAGCAATGCAATCACAGCTAGGTTTGAACCTGCACCGCTGTCTTGATAAGATGGCGTACTAACGAAAACGCAAATACCATAGACCGACAGAAACACCAACGAGCAAAGCCTTCCAGAAATAAATGAAAACCGTAAATTGATTCGAGAAATTAGGCGTAGATATTCAGTCTTTTTGGGGCAGGGTGTGAGGAGAAATAAATCGGAAAACTTTGTGACAAATTGTCGAGATTTATGGGGAAAGAGCCAGGGAAAGGCAGAGGGATAAATATCTGGATGGCTTGGCCAGATTATCGAGACAAGTACACAGAGCTGACGATTGACTCCCGATTGTGAGCGATGGCAAACCATAACCACCCACGCTTGTCGGTATGGCACACAATGACGATGACTAACGAATGGCTAGATTTTTTCGAACATTCGATGAAGTT
This sequence comes from Cepaea nemoralis, assembly GCA_014155875.1. Classification (NCBI taxonomy): domain Eukaryota; kingdom Metazoa; phylum Mollusca; class Gastropoda; order Stylommatophora; family Helicidae; genus Cepaea; species Cepaea nemoralis. Next base: position 223,987 of record JACEFZ010024412.1, on the reverse strand, counting down.
ACTTGATTTGTTACTTTGTTCCGTACTATTTATGTAATACCGAGCTTAACTCTACAGTTTTGGAACAAGCTGCTGTTATACTTGAAGAAATACAACCAATTCTTACACAAGCAATCAGAGGCGTGACTGAAATTGTTGTGAAGGTTGGGAACGCACAGTATGAATCAGAGGCGATGCACCATATGAAGCAGGAACCGCACGTATGAAGCAGGAACCGCACCGTATGAAGCAGAGGCGATGCACCATGGTTGTTTGTTACATTGGTGTGCAGTGTTTGGGCAATGTGTTTCTTTGCGTATATTCAAATATTTAGAAAAACGTGGCTGTGTAATATTATAAATAGAACTCAGTACTCGTCAAGGCATACGAACAGGGTCATCAAGGCCTGGAAATAAAGCCCGCTACTTATTTTATAGGGTGCAAATTAACATTATGTTTATAGATTACTCAAGGCTACAATAAGGGTACTGTACATATATATACCAACCAGAACTCAAGGCGTATGAAATGGCCGTTTACTTACATTGCGTCCGCTCATCGATTACCCCCCGCGTTGCCAAACATTAGTTGGCAAGATGTTGATTCCAATATAGTATCGAGACTGCTTATAATAATAATAATAATAATAATAATGAAGATAATATGTCCCAGTCTGTCTGTCTACAAATTAACATGTGACATCTGCTTGAGTGTTTCCCGTCCCTGTATATAAGTGAATCATTCACCATTACCACAAACGTGCCACATTAGATTTGATTGCCCATTGAGGAGCCCTCCTGCGGCGTTTGCACTGTACAACAGGTGCTGTAGAAAGAACATTCGTATCGTCACATATACCAGGCTTGCTAAAGAACAACTCTTTCATCATCACCATTTGTTGTCATCATGTGTCAGGTCGTTTTCAGAGCGCTGCCCTCAACACCGCCCAGGGGAATGCCAGTTTCCCTAGCCCGTGCATCCATGCTCACCCCTTCCCCAGGGTGTCTTCAATGTCCTGTTTGGACTGTCCTGTTTGTCGGCCTCTTCTTCCAGGAACTATGCTTCTTGTTATTGTTTCTTGGTGGACCCCATAGCTATTACTTGGCCGTATGGTGTTGTTTCATGATGAACCCCATTGTTTTTACTTGGCTGTATGATGTTTTTTCTTGGTCAACCCCATTGTTCTTACTTGGCTGTATGGTGTTGTTTCATGGTGAACCCCATTGTTCTTACTTGGCTGTATGATGTTTTTTCTTGGTCAACCCCATTGTTCTTACTTGGCTGTAAAATGTTGTCTCTTGGTGAACCCCGGTTTTTTTTTTTTTTTTTGGTTTTTTTTGTGTGTGACTGCAATGGTGTTGTTTCTTGGTAAACCTCAGTGTTCTTGCTTGCCTGTAGGGTGTTGTTTCTTGGTAATCTCCACTGTTCTTGATAGCCAGTATGGTGTTTGTTGTCGAACCCCACTGTTCTTGACTGTCTGCCCGTACGGTGTTGTTTCTTGATGAACCCCACTTTTCTTGATTGCCTTATACGGTTGTTTCTTGGACGTCCTCGTTGTCGTTTTCCATTGGTTTTCCCCGCAAATATTGTCAAGCGTAGACCACCGCCTATTTCTAGTGAATCAGGAATAGCACTAGAAATACACAAAACACAAATACACTTACTTAAAAGTTGTCTGTGGCCGGCCTTTGTGTATAGATGCGAATGTTTAGCGGCGAGTAATGAAATACTGGGGGAACTGGAGATAGTCGGGACGTAGTTGTTGGGAAGAAGGTAGGAAGGAGGCTGTCTTGGACAGGGACCAAGGGAAAAACCGCCCAGCTATTGATTAGCTGCAGGCGGTGCGGGATGATTCATCAAAAGAAAAGAAGAGACAGGAAGTTAACGGAGCACATGAACACAAGATGGGAGCAGGTGCAGCGTAGTGGCTAGAGGCTGGCCTGGTGGTCGTGGGTTCGACTCCACATAGGGACAGATGTAGTTTTTTTTTTTTTTTTAAATTGACCTGGCCTGTCCGGTTGACTCAGCATACAGTGGGTACCAGGAACCGTCTGGGGAAGTAAATGCGGCTGGTGTGGTACTGGACGCTTCACACACCGAGTGCCGATAAGCGTGTAAAATATGGGTCTACCACCATGTGGCCAAGGCGTAAGGCGAGTACATAGGACCTTGACTTTTTACATGTATGTACAGAAGAAGGGGAATGAACGAACGAACGGACGAACTTTATTTAAAAGGGTAACAAATTGGGCACGCAGGCCCGTCTTACATTCGGCCCTTAAATGTGGACATTAAGCCGTATTGGGGGGGGGGGGGTGGGTGGGGAGGGGTGTGATAATCAGGAGAGGTAGAGGAAGATGAACAAAGATTTTTTCCCCCTAGTTCGCTTTCAGCTCAAGCGTAGTCCATAGACATTACTTCTAGTAGTGCTGGACTGAATTTCGCGTGTGAATTAGCTTTCCCTAGTGTCCCTCACCATCAGACGAACCCACTCTGACTTCAGAGGTACTTGTAATTTACATCCCCACATCAAGGATGATCGGTCAACATTTTAGTCCAACTGTCCGGAGTAGAGGTTGAACCCCTTACCTTGGCATCAGCACACCGGATGTTTAAGAACATGCGTTCTTATCCATTTGGTCATGCTGACCTACATGAGGAAAGATGAAAGTGGGCTGCTGAAACGGCTGCACAACGCACTATCATATAATCAACAACCACGGCATTAAGATATCCGATGAGAAACAAGAGTGGAGAGATAATTGGCAATGCCCCAAATAGTTGAAGACGAATAGGGGGATGTTAGGGGGAAGGGGGTTTGGGGGGGGGGGGAGAAGAAATAAAGGGCGAGAAGGTTTAAGCAGATCAAGAAGTATAGTGGTAGTAGTATCAACACTAGCAATAATAGCAATACGGTATTAAAAGTAGTAGCGGCCGTAGTAATAGAAGTAAACGTAATCATCCATGTCAAATATATTATTACCAAAGGCACCTAACCTTTTTTGTTGTGATAATGATGACTAATTTCCCCAGTGTCTCTAAGAATGTCTTTGTTTCAATGATTACCAATTTCCCCCAGTGTCTCTAAGAATGTCTTTGTTTCAATGATTACTAATTTCCCCAGTGTCTTTAAGAATGACTTTGTTTCAATGATTTACCAATTTCTCCAGTGTCTCTAAGAATGTCTTTGTTTCAATGATTTACCAATTTCCCCAGTGTCTCTAAGAATGCCTTTGTTTCAATGATTACCAATTTCCCCAGTGTCTCTAAGAATGTCTTTGTTTCAATGGTTACCAATTTCCCCAGTGTCTCTAAGAATGTCTTTGTTTCAATGTACCTTTGCCTTCTACAAACCCACTTTGTTCTTCTCCTATTTCGGGTTGCATTTTCTTCCTAACTCTTTGCATGATAATTCTTAGCAAAATCTTCGTTGTGTGGCTCATTATACTAATTATTCGATTTTGAATAACGAAGACACAAACAATAGATTGCACGATTTATTGCCTGGCATATTTCGCTGCATCTCGTCAGGTACATACTGCAGAAATCACACAACTTACGTGAATTAATTAGATAAATCCCTCAAACTGAAATATACACATGTTCGCACAGTAATGTCGATTGTCTACCACGGTAATTTTAAACTGACTAACATGTCTTTCTGCTTGCACAAGGACGGCTTACGAAGGTTGATTATTATAGCTTCAGCAAACTTTAACAATCGACTACTTTGTGTGTTGAACAACACACGGAAGGCACTGTCTCTTTCAACCACGTGACCGCTCTCGAGCACATGTCTCCCGACCGATGAAGCCAGACTGTTTCGGTGTGTCGGCCTGCCTAGGCTACCATAGAAGGTATATCTAATTAATTCACGTAAGTTTTATGATTTCTGCAGTATGTACCTGACGAGATGCAGCGAAATATGCCAGGCAATAAATCGTGCAATCTATTGTTTGTGTCTTCGTTATTCAAATTCGTCACGGGAAAACATTGTTTTGAATTTTAATTATTCGATGTTGATCACATTCCAAGGTTCCTGATTTCTTCTTTCTAAACATTCTGATGTTCACTTCATCAGGGTGTCACAATGCCCACTTTCCATCGGGCCATTCCACCACTTCGCGATTGTGTGTATGTTAGTTTGTCTGTCTACCTGCCTTCTAATGCCCGGCCCAACCCCACGCCGACAGGAGAATGTGCTCGGTGATAACCGACGGCCATTTGCTGTCCCCATCTAATCGTTATCGAATATTCCACCTGCTCTCTCTCTCTCTCTCTCTCTCTCTCTCTCTCTCTCTCTCTCTCTCTCTCTCTCTCTCTCTCTCTCTCTCTCTCTCTCTCTCTCTCTCTCTCTCTCTCTCTCTCTCTCTCTCTCTCTCTGGGAAATGTGGAAGGATCACCAAGCGCGCATTAACACCCACGCATTTTGTTTGACAAATCTCCGAGAGAAATGGCCAACCACCTTATTTAATTCCCCCCCGCCCCCCCCCCCCGCTCCTCTTTCGTGCTGTGTGCCTTTTCTTCTGTCGTCCACATTATATCTCTCTCTCTCTCTCTCTTCTCTCTCTCTCTCAGTCTCGTCTCTCTCTCTCTCTCTCTCTCTCTCTCTCTCTCTCTCTCTCACTGTCTCTCTCCCTCTCAGACATTAACCATGACGTCATAGTTGTTCAAAAACCAGGACAGTTTAACCACTCCGTTCCAGACAATTGTTAAATAAACCCACACAGTTCCAGCCAGTTACTTCAACCAGTGAACACCCTAACCAGGTCTCAACATTAGTAGTTAATATGTGCAGGAATTAGTCAGCACTCATAGGCAAAAGGTATGCTGGATGTGAGTGCCTGTCAATCTGTGGTGTTGTGTTTACTCTTATGTCCACAACCTCCGGGGATTCTCATATTTATATTGTTGTTGTATTACCCCCCCCCCCCCTTTTTTTTTTGTGCATATCCTTTTTACAGGTCTCCGTGGCTGGTCTCCGTGGCCAAAGGCTTGCGAACGCGGTTCGTGAGCCGGGTACCAGGCGTTCGAAACTCAGCTGCGACCGATTTGTGCAGCAGACCGTGTCGCGTTGTGTTATAACGTGCTGGTATGGGAGCCGGTCGTTCAGAAAGCAATGGCAAACTACTGAACGTAACACTTGCCTAGTACATCAACAGCAGCTGAAAAATGCTGGTGTTGACTGCAACGTCCCGTAAGGGATACGCAAAAAAGAAGAAGACAGCACAACGCTGTCAACACCAGCATTTTACTGCTATTGTTGATGTCTTTGGCAAGTTTACGTTCAGTAGTTTGCCATTGCTTTCTGAAAGACCGGCTCCCATGCCAACTCGTTAAAACCCAGTGCAACGGCGTCCGCTGCCAAATCGGCCGTAGCTGTGTTTCGAACGCGAGTAAGTGGGCTTACGAATCGCGTCCGCAAGCTCTTAACCACGGAGCCGACATAAACCCATTAAATTTATGTTATTTAAATGTTTCTGTGTTCGAGTCTGTTGCTACAATAGCGGCCCTAAGATTCATCCATTTACTTCAACAAACGCAGATGCAGCCTTGAAATTAATTCGCAGGTTTTGCTGGGCACTCATAGGCCCAAAGAAACAGTATGACTTTGTATGTGTGGCTAACATTATCTGTGGTTTTATTTATAAAATTATCTCAGTGGCATCCAGCGATGGATATTGTTATTATATTAACTCACTCACTGCCTTCGAGTTGTTTACCTGTGTCTTTGTTTGAGCCAGTTGTTATTTTAGAGCGCCATGGCCTGGTGGTTACTTTAATCCATGTTCATTAAACACTAATGTACTAAGGTCTAGTTGTTATACTAGTGTACTAGGGTCTACTTGTTACTTTAATTCATCATAATCATCATCTTTCACTTTTGCCGTTAATCTCCACGAGGAGAAATAGTTGACGCGCGCGTTCCCGATGTGTGGCATTGGATGTTGTCATTCCGTGCGATTGTACCATGTCTTTGATGTCGTCATCCCCATTTTCTTTGTGGGTGTCTTCTTGTTCTCGTATTAGATCTTCTTTGATGTAGGGCCAGTACTGGTAGCTGATGATGTTGTATTCTAACGAGATGGCCGGGCCATTTGATCTTTTGTCTCTCAATATAAATGGTACAAGCGGTTAATCCCACTGTCTGTCTGATAACATAATTTCTTATTGGGTTTTGGATAGTTAGTTAAGTTGGCAGCTCTCCTCAAGCATCTCATCTCGGAGGTGTTGATTATTCGTAAATGTGATTTAAATAATATCCAAGATTGACATTAGTAGCATGGGGTTGGTGTGAATATACTGTTTATTATCTGTCGTTTGGCGGAATATGTATATTTGGATGTTTCAGTATAGGTGAAGTAAAGTCCACAGAGGAGCGGCTGGCCGAGTGGCTAGAACGCCGGATTCTCCTTCGGGTTCGAATCCTTGGTAAGGTGTGGGATTTTTTCTGTCGGGGGCAAAAAGAAAATCCTAACCTGCACAATTCGCGGCGAATGCCTAGCCAGGCGACCTTAATACCTCAGGTTCAACGACCCCCCCCCCCCCCCCCCCCCCCCCCCCCCCCCCCCCCCCCTTTGCCATATTACTACTATATTAGCAGTAAATGACAGTTGGTTTTTTTTTTTTAACAGTATGGTGATAGTTGATATATAAGCGCTCTTATTTTTGACATCTGATTTCGATTTCTCTGTCGATTCTGCCATCTTCTGTGATCATTACTTCCAAGACATTTAAATTCGTTAACCTGTTTCAGAGGTGTACTACTTAGCAGTTTATTTAGTGCACCAGGAGATCAACTAACCTGCATTACTTCAGTTTTGGCTGTACTGTATTCATATTCATATTGTATCTGCTGCATGTTGAACTCAACTTATTTATTTGTCCTCGTCGCTTGACTTTAATTACTGTTCCTATGACTTTAATGCAATAGGACCTAGTTGTTACTTTAATTCATGCATGCATGCGTGCGTGCGTGTATGTGTGTGTGTGCACTTGTAGTGTAATATATGTAATGTATTATAAACATGTTTCAGCCATATTATTAATTATTATGTATATACTCAGCATTCATATTATTTTGTTTACTGCTACATTGGAGCTCTGGATAAACTCTGCTGACGATATTCCCCCATGCCACCGCCTCAATCCATCCAGCATCATTTCTTTCGGTCTGTCTCTGTCCCTTTTCTCCAATGGCCACGATGTTTCTCCATTGTTAATCAAGTATAGGCCAGCATGAGAAGTAATTAAAATTACTTTAAAATGATGTTCTGGTAACAGTTTCATATCAGAGAAAGACGTAAACAAGCATAGACATAAATCAGTAGCGGACAGTTAGTCCAAGAATGCTGCTCTGGTTAATTTCATGCCAGAGAATGGATTATAAGAAGCATCGACCAAAGTCAGAAGCGGTCAAAAAATCACAGAATGTTGTTTGGTAAGAATGTCCAGACAGATAAACAGTTAAAGAATCATTGACCAAACTCAGAAGCAGTCAAATAATCTCAGAATGTTGTTTAGGTAATAATTTCCTGGCAGAGATAGAGTTAAACAAGCATTTATCAAATTATTCGTAGAATGCTATTCTGGTAAGAATGTCCAGACAGATACAGAGTTAAACAAGAATCGACCAAATCAGAAGCAGTCAAATAATCACAGAATGTTGTTCTGGTTGCAGTGTGTAAATTTAAAGCCCACAAGAGGTGCGCAGTACGGGCCCCCACAAACTGCAAGTGGACAGCCTTAGCGTCTATAGGGAAGGACATCATAGAGGATGACGATGGAGTGAGTATACACTGGTGTTGTCGTTGTACCTGCCATCATTATCACTGTCCGCTTGTGTGTATTGTTGTATCAACCACCTCAACTACCCTCCTGCAGCTACACTATGTCTTTATCGTCGTTGTCACTGTCGTCATCATCTATCGTCATCACGTTTACCTATCTGTTTTGTTGTAGAAAGCACCCCACCCCCGTCTGCAGCCGAGACGTTCCCAGGGTTCTCTCTGGCCTGAGTTCATCCAATCAGAACTGCGCTAGTCATGATGCTGTTGTCCAATATTTGTTCCTGAATTGACTCCAGTGTGGAAGTAATAAACAATAGCTGCTGCCACTGCTGCTGCTGCTACTGCTGCTGCTGCTCCTACTGCTGCTGCTCCTACTACTACTACTACTACTACTACTACTACTACTACTACTACTACTACTACTACTACTACTACTACTACTACTACTACTGTTGCTGCTGCTACTACTGTTGCTGCTGCTACTACTCTACTGGTACAAGGCATAGTTAGTTAGTTATTTAGGTAGTTACGAGGGCGAGTCAATAAGTAAGTCACACAGTTCTGTGGGATGGCTGGGAGGTAAATGTAGTTAGTGTTGTCTACAGGTGTCATTAGGTGACAGCAACATAGAACTTTATATTCCCGCTCGTCAGGTGGCGCTAGGTGTCTCATGCGCAGCGCATAAACAAAAATGGCGACTGTACTTACGGAGTGTACAACCAAAGAGCAACGTGCTGTTGTACGTTTCTTTGTGGGCAAAAGGACTGCCTGAAAAGGATATTCATGAGGAAATGCTTCCTGTGTATGCTGACAAATGTTTGTCTCGTAAAGCGGTGCATAGCTGGGTAGAAAAATTTTCTCAAGGACGCTGTAAAATTGTTGATGAAATCTGATCTGGTTGACCTGTTGAGATTGCAACAGAAGCATCCGTGCAGCGGGTGAAGGAGATGATCAGAGGTGACATGCGAGTAACTATAGACTCTGTATCCTCTGCAATAGGGTGCTCACATGGTTCAGCAATCAGCATACAGCATAATGCACGATCGATTGAAATTTCCGGGACTGCTGACTAGAGGAGTGTTGCTTCTTCATGACAATGCCAGACCACATACGGCTCCATTGACTCAGGAGAAAATTAATCAAGGTGGGAAGTTCTGGAACATCCACCTTACAGCCCCGACTTAGCCCCGAAGCGATTTCCACCTTTTTGGTCCACTGAAAACTCACCTTGGCGGGAGACATTTCGCGAACGACGCCGAAGTTGAATGTGAAGTTAAATCGTGGTTTAGACAACAGAGCACACAGTTCTATGCAGCCGGTTTGGGAGGACTGATAAAATGATGGGATAAGTGTATCAATGTTGGTGAAAATTATGTTTAGAAATAAAGGGACAATGTATGTATAAAAATAAACTGGTTTCAAGTTGTTATGATATTTAGTTATTGTTCTACAACCATTTGTGACTTACTTATTGACTTCCCCTCGTAGTTAGTTGGTTAGTTAATATCAACAGCAGTGGATGTAGCAGCCTTAGTTTTATCGCTGTTGTTTTTGTTGATGATGGTGATGGTGATATCATTATTATTTTGATCATGCCCACCACCATTATTATTATTGTACTATTAACACTGTTGGCTGTTAAATTATTATGGAGCTCCCATGTGGTAGAGTAGTTACTTATACACAACTGGCATTGTGGTTCTGCGAGATGAGTCACATTGGGTGCTGACTCGCGTGCACAAGAGAGAGAGAGAGAGAGAGAGAGAGAGAGAGAGAGGAGAGAGAGAGAGAGAGAGAGAGAGAGAGAGAGAGAGAGAGAGAGAGAGACACCACACACACACACCACACACACACACACACACACACACACACACCCCCCCCCCCCCCCCCACGTCATATGGTAGAAGAGAAGATTGCAATGTAGACATGAAGATTTAAAAAAAAGAAAGATAATGGATGAAGAGATCTTCTGCACAGAAGATAGGTTGGATGTTTCGGTGATGAAACTGTCACCAGCAAATTAACATAAAAACAAAGATAAACGGGCGTATGTGTTGCTATATACGGAGATAAAGAATGGGTCACAGTGGTTTTGTTGTTAGTGCACTCGCCTCTGAAAACCGGGGTTTGAGTTCAGTTCCCAGCCTTGGAAAGATGAGTTCGTTGAATTAGTTTGGCTCTTGGGGTCGACCCAACCTCATATATTGGGAACCAGACAGTTATTAGAAGTGAATAGGAAGGGAAGGGGTCAGGTAAGGGAACCAGACCCCTCATCTCGTTATGCCGTGGTCTGGAATATGTGAAGGCCTTACACATTACATCCAGCGTCAATGTGTGTCATTACCTGTTGGTGGGTTGGTCGTTTGGTTCATTGCTTGTTTGGTGGTTGTTGTTGTTGTTGTTGTTGTTGTGTTTTTTGTTGTTGTTATTGTTGTTTTTGCTGTTGTTCAATTCATTGGTTTGTTGGTTGTTTGTTTGTTTGTTCTTTCAGTTCATTGGTTGTTGTGTTTCTTATTGTTGTTGTTTTTTGTGTTTGTTGTTGTGTTTGTTGTTGTTGTTCATTTCATTGGTTGTTAGATTGTTTGTTTGTTGCATGTTGTTGTTGTTTTTCGTTTAATTGGTTGTTGGTTGGTTGTTTAATATGTTAATTGGTTGCTTGCTTGTTTAGTTAATCGGTTGTGTCTTGGTTGAGTGGATGATTGTTGGCTTTCTTTTTTGGGTCATTGGTTGTTGGTTGTTTGGGTAATTGGTTGTTGGTTGTTTGGGTAATTGGTTGTTTGTTGGTTCAATGGTGGTTTTGTTATTTGTTGGTTGGTCGGCTGGCTGGTTGCTTGATTGATTTGTTGTTTGTTTTGCTGGCTGGTTGGCTGATTGTTTGATTTGTTGGTTGTGTTTGGTTCATAGATAATTGGAGAGTCATGATGGCCAGTGTCTACCCCGGGACCAGGTACATGAAACTGGCCGCCACAACTTGTTACCTCCCCAAGCAGTTGTCTGTGGCGATCTGATACCTCACAGCCCTACCATAGTTTCTGTTACGTCATCACCTTGACCTTCTCCGCCAGGAATCAGTCAATTCCTGTTAATGTGCCCATTCATTTGCCGTGTCGGTTTCTCTATTCGTCCATTCATTATTCCCACCGGTGTTCCATCATTCACTGTTACTTTGACGTGGTGTTTCAATCATGCCTGTCTGTCCTGTAACATCTGCACTGGGATAGAGTGTTTAAGCGGTTACTGTTTGATGTGCTGTATGGAAATTGTTACTGTTCTATGTACTGTTGTTGTTGCTGTTATTGTTGTTGTTGTTGTTGTTGCTGCTGATGCTGTTGTTTCCTGATTACCGTAATCTAGGTCAGATTTTAACATTCGGATCCGCCAGGTCATATAATGTCTAAAAGCATCTCTCTCTCTCTCTCTCTCTCTCTCTCTCTCTCTCTCTCTCTCTCTCTCTCTCTCTCTCTCTCTCTCTCTCTCTCTCTCTCTCTCTCTCTCCAAATGTTTCATGCTTTTTTAATGCATATTATTTCTGTTTTTTTCGTTGTCTAAGATTATCTTCATAAATGATGTATGAATGAAATAATACATGAGAGCAGATAGATAAGAAGGGCAGAATGTCAGACGGGCCTGTGTGCCCAATTCTTAACTCCTTTGAAAATAAAGTGTGTTCGTTCGCTCTGTCTGTCTGTCTCTCGCTGACTCTATCACTCTGTCTGTCTGTTTCGCTCTATCTCTCTGTCATTTTCTCTTTGTCTCCCCCCCCCCTCTCTCTCTCTCTCTCTCTCTCTGTCTGTCTGTCTCTCTCTCTGTCGCTCTCGATCTCTGTCTTCTGGACTCGTCTCTAACCTCCCCCCCCCCCCCTTCTTCCTCCCCACTTCCTGCTTTGCTGAGCTCGTCCGGCCTTTCTTGGCGCAGAAATCCTCAAGGGGTGGAATGGATGTAGGGTGAGACAGTTCATTGAAGAAGCTCATTGCGCAAGTACGCACGCGAACCTGGTGCTTGGACGATGCCAGCGGTAATAGTGACGGATCAGACGTCTGCCGAGATAAGACAAGCCAACATCCCAGACAGCAACTATCTGGCTGATATGCTTCAGTTCTGCATCTTATCTGGTGACAGTTGCACCTCCGCACGTCTGTTGCTAGCTTTCGGCGAGCGCCCACTCAAGCCGGTGTCATCTGGAATTAACACCCATTTTTGTTCGCACATTTCGTCGGGAAAATCATTGTTCGCCGCTAGGTACTAGGTACGCAACATACACCCTCCCCAGATTTCTCGCCACTGTTGTGACAGCAAATGCCCAGTTTCTGTTCCCTTGTTACCTTGCCAAGAGCATCAGACACCACAGCGGCTATAGTTCTGAGTTAGATTGCATTATCCATGTTTTGAAGAGCCCCGGTTTCATGGTGTTTAGTGTTTTTACCTGCCAAGACAGTGGTCCGAGTTCATATCTCCAGCAGAGGCTGGATTATTTCTGCGGAGTCAACCGATTCGATTCTACCATTACCCCTACCCCGTTCAACCTCAAGGAGAAGTTATAATTAGGGTCCATCACCGGCTCAGATTGATAAGTCCTGTGATTGAGTCAGCCGCAAAAGCAGCTGCCCACGGTTTAACCCTCACAGCTTATTAATTTGAATATTGATTGCAAACAATTGGGCATATTTAGCTTCTGGGAAAAGAAGAGACATACTAAACACAGACACAGCGTAAAGACCTTACAAAGTACTCCATACATGTGAAAACAGGGTGAGAATTATCCAAAATCAGAAACAATCAATAAGTATATAAAAATGAAGTAATAAACTTAAATAAAAATAAGTATTATTGGACACAGAGGACAACACTATTAATCTGAAGGCGATTGTTGTCCACAGGGGGTAGTGGTTTTTGAGTCAACCCGGCCTTGCAAATTGTTATAGTAACTTGTTCAGTTTCCTGAGAATTGTGAGGGAAAGAAAGTCAAGGAAGAAGGAAACTGGTCAGCTCAGCTCGTCATGTCAAGGCCCTAACACTATTCACCCCGGCGGCAGTATTTGCTGTGGGACTACCTTACCTCCGCCATTTCTTTTAACAGCGGTTCCCGAAGCCACGGTAGTTTAGTCCAGTGGTTCTCAAAGTGAGTGTTATCACCCCCTTGGTGTAGTGAGTGCATTAACAACAACAACCACGAGAAATATAATTTATAAGCTTTGCCAGAACACGAACGCAAGGGGCAAAACAGACGTTAAGGATAGAGTTTTCATCAGCTCAGAAACAATACACATAAACGGATTCTTCATCTTCTTCTTATAGTCCATGCCGTGTGGTGTTGGTGATCATGTCTGTCCACATCCTTCTGTCTTGTATGCTTCAAATGATTTCTGATACTGATATTCTTCCATGCTGTGGTATCAAACTGTTCCGCATCTTCTCGTTTTGTCTCCATCTGCTACGCCTCCCCTCCAACTTACCCGTTATGACGACATAATCCTACTTTCTCCTTCTCATGACATGCCCCAAGTCTGTGGACTGTCCTCTTGTGGTGCAAGTAACCAGTTCTCTTTGTGAATTAACTTCTTTCAAGAAATCGCCATTGCTGTTTCTATCCGCCCACGGTGTTCTCTTCACTGATTATCGTTACTGATTCAGCGACATAACAAGTGTACACAAGTTACTGAGCTGGCGTTAATCCTGCCCGACTGCGATCTGTACAGTTGTGTACACCTCCCGGACGTGTAGTCGAATGAAACTACGCTGGCCGTGACCCCCCGCCTCTTCCCCTCTACCCCTGAGAGATGTGTGATCTGTTGTATATGGGCTACTTAGAACATTGCTGTTTTGTTCTTATTTTGGATTTTATGGTTAATGTTATTAACTTGCCAAATCTGGGCTTATTTTAGTATTGACCAAGTAGGAGATTATATTATCAGGCAGACAGCGGGATCAACAGCCACATATATTGAAAGGCTAAAGATCAAATGGTTCGACCATCTCGTTAAAATTGAACACCGTCAGTTACCAGCACTGGCGCTACATCAAAGAAGATCCGATAGGAGAGCAAGAGGACGCCCGTGAAGAATATGGATTAACGACATCAAAGAGATTGTACAGTCACTCAGAACGACACTATCCAGTGCCACCAATTTGGAGGATGGGGGGATGCTGATCGTCAAATAATTCTCCCCACGACACTTAACGGCAAAAGTGCATTCTAACTTTCCCATTGTATGTCTCCACCCTTTTCTGTTTTGTGTGCTTTTCCTAATTGTCTGCATCTGGCTGTTTCTTGGCTCGCAGTAGTACTGTCTATGAGTCATCCTTGACCTGAGCTATCAGCTTTTACCATGTTCCCACGTTCACATGTTTGTTTAACTCTCTCTCTCTCTCTCTCTCTCTCTCTCTCTCTCTCTCTCTCTCTCTCTCTCTCTCTCTCTCTCTCTCTCTCTCTCTCTCCCCCCCCCCCCTCCCAACTTCTGTACTTCTGCTGGTTCAGTTTGTTGTGTATGCTCTCAGTTCACCCCCTCCCCCCTCCTCCTCCTTGCCCGCTTTTACCTGTGCTTATCAGAATGTTCGTTTATTTCACGCTTTTTTAAAATATTATATATAGTGCACCGCCCTTTTGCTCCATCGTTGTTGCTCTTCTCCTGATAGTGTGGATTTAGTTGAGTACTCACCTGCACGATGCACTCAATCGACTTATCTGTGCTCTAATGGGTGCACGGGGGAAGGAACAAGCGGGGTGGGGAACTGGTCAGCTCACATCGTACAGCTGCGATATATTTTATGTGACCTGGTTAACATGTAGCATTCCGGCGGCATTATTACCCATGCGGTTGTTTGTGTTTGTATATAGATTATATATAGATTTGTATATAGATTATATATAGATTTGTATATAGATTGTATATAGAGAGAAGTTGGAACCACGACTAACTAACTAACTAACATAGATTGTTCGTCCGTTCCGCTACCTGTTTGTTTCTCCGCTTGTCGATTTTTCTGCCTACCCGTTTCTTTGCCTGTCTGTCTGTTCCTCCGTTCCTTTGCCTGTCCATTTCTCTGCCTGTCTGTATGTTCGGCCGTTCCTCTGCCTGTCCATCCGTGCCTTTGCCTGTCTGTTTATTCGTCCGTTCCTCTGCCTATCTGTCTGTTCATCCGTTTTTCTTATGTTTAATCTTCAGATTTCAAGTTTTTGCTTATGAATGTCTGTCCGTTCGTCTATCTGTCTGTTTCCTGCCTGTAAGTCTGGCTGTTTGCTGTCTTTGTATTTATATCAGTTTGCTGTCTATATATGCCTGTATGCTTTATGTCTTTTGTTTACATCTGTATGTCTATTTATTTGCTGTTAATATGTTTTGTCTTTTTACTGACTTCCATTTGCCTGTCTGTATGTATTATACGCCTCTACGTTTGTTTTGTTTGCTATGTATGTGCACGTCTGTCTGCTGTCTATATTTCTTTATGTTTGCTGTCTATATGTCTGTCTGTTTTCCCGAGTGTTAAATAGAATCTGTAATGATAACAAATATGTAACAATAGCCTTCAGATTGCCCCCAGTCCAGTCTTGTGTCCATCCACACTAATTTTCAATTATGTAGAAACCCTGGGTACAGCTTCCCGATTCCCAATTTGGTGCAGGCGTTAAGATAACATAGATGTCCGTCAAATCACGTCTCTCGCGGCTGGGTCCTCTATTCGCGCAAATAGCCCCCAAAATTGTATCGCTCGCGGTGGTCAATATAACCAGGTGCCTGTCAGCTGTGGAAACATCTCCACCGGCATGGAGAAATATGATGGAACCCGCGCTAAAGTGCCGTCTAAAATAGTATTTGTCTAGTTTGCTCGTGCCCATTTGACGCTTTCTCTCCCAGTTATAACAGTTGTTATATTCCTACTTAATTTGGGGGGGGGGGGGGGGGGGGGGGGTAAGAGGCCCGTCGTGATTGGGCCGTGTTTTATAACAGCTTTTATATTAACCCACGTGATAATAATAATAATAATTGTTCTTTTGCGTTCCCTCGCTTTGAACTCAAGCGTAGTCCATACACATGCCACTACCCTAATGTTTGCGTGTGGATTAGCTTTCCCTCCTGCCAGTGTCCCTCGTCATTAGGCGAACCACACTCCGACTTCAGAGGTACTTTTGATTTACGTCCCCAAGTCAAGGGCGAGAATTCAACATTTTAGTCCTACTGACCGGTGTAGAGGTTGAACCAACTACCTCGGCATCAGCACACCGGAAGTTTACGAGTGAGCGCTCTTATACATTCGGCCAAGCCGACCACCACTGTCTACATT
The DNA here is from genome assembly GCA_014155875.1 of Cepaea nemoralis. Taxonomy (NCBI): domain Eukaryota; kingdom Metazoa; phylum Mollusca; class Gastropoda; order Stylommatophora; family Helicidae; genus Cepaea; species Cepaea nemoralis. Next base: position 207,938 of record JACEFZ010024412.1, on the reverse strand, counting down.
ATTCCCAGCATTCCCCGCAGCAACCACATTGTAATGGTTTCTAACTTTACCCCAATGTGGGCGATGACCATGCAAATAATTATCTTTTTAACCTCTGAAGTCGGAGTGGGTTCGCCTGATGGCGGGGGACACTGAATAGGGAAAGCAAATTCACACGCATAAACGAATTCAGTGGACTAGAAGTTGTAGCATGTATATGAACTACGCTTGAGTTCAAAGCGTGTGAAAAAAGGGGGGTGGGGGTAGATAGTCTTTTAAAGTAAAACTACACTAATCTTTACCTCATTATTTAGTGACCTGGTTGTGCACCATTTTGAGCCAAGAATTGATTTTCCTTTTTAATTGCCTTAAAAGCGCAGTAGCAGTATCCTGCATTAGTTAACCTAGATCTGTCAACTTTGACATCAGTGCAAGGCCTGGGACGATCTATAGCTCTGGTAATTGTTGCTATATTTAAGGGTAGGGATAACCCCAAAGGCAGTATTGATATAGAGGTATGACATTTTAAGAGCATCTGATTAAGTTGAGTACAATCCTCTAATTGATGAGCAACAAAGCACAAATGTCTGGACAATGCAGTTCAGTGGACCCAGGTGTTCACTGGATTATATGGACAGTCTACACCTTTGATTTCACTGTTAACCTCGACTTACCAAGTTATAACCTCTGAGATCACTGTTAATCTTAAATCACCAAATTATGGCGTCAGATGTCACTGTTATTCTTGACACACCTAATTATAATCTATTATGCCACTGTTATTCTTGAATGACAAAGTTACAGCCTGTGATTGCATTGTTAATCCAAAACCCCCATGTTATAACCTGTAATTTCATTGTTATAACCCCGATTTCACTGTTAGTCTTGAACCACCAGGTAAAATCCTGAGATTTTACTGTTAATCTTGAATCACCAAGTTACTGTGATATGTATGAATGTCTTAAGTACGAGTTCTGTCCATATTCCCAATTCCAAGTGAATGGTAAACCAGGTTAATGCTAACATTTTTCTAAGTATGTCTAGTTGCCAGTGCAGCAAATTACATACTCCATCACTATAATCTTTCGGAGGCAGTAGCTTCAAGTTCATTGTGACTACAGCTTTCAGTGTATATACCGCTGTGTCCTCTGATCAACTTATTTCCTTTTCTTTGATGGGTGCCAATCAATACCTGTCAAGTTATTTCTCATGTTCCACCCGTGACCTAATTGTTAACCTCTATTCCCGCCAACAGATCTCTGTGCCCCATCAGTGGATGGAGGGAAACCTGCCCGTCAGTGCCAAATGTAGTGTGTGTGATAAGACTTGTGGGAGCGTCCTGCGCCTGCAGGACTGGAGGTGTTTGTGGTGCAGGGCCATGGTAAGTATGTGTGGGACAGATTGTGGTGTGTGACATAGAGATATGGTGATTCTGTGTGGGACAAATTGTGGTGTGTGACATAGAGACATGGTAAGTCTGTGTGTGACAGATTGTGGTGTGTGACATTGTGACATGGTAAGTTAATGGGTGACAGACTCTAGGTTGCGATACTTCGTCCTGGTGTGTGGATGTGTGACAGACTGGTTTATAACACAGAGCCAGTATGTGACAGACTCTGGTGTGTGACATAGGGCCATGGTTAGCCTGTGTGTGACAGATTGTCTCTGATAAAGAACCATGGTAAGTCAGTGTGTCACAGACATGACAGACTAGTTTGTGACAATCATAGAAAATCAATTCATGACAGACTTGATTGTGACACGCAAGGTAAGTCCGGGTGTGATGGAAACAGAGCCCTTTTCTACATGTTCTAAAGAGACATAAACTTGAAAACTTAGTGACACCTGGCAGACTCGATGGGTATAGAAAAAGGTCAAGACAAGGCGGTAAATGCCTAGATAGCTTTTGTATGAGAATGGGAACCATCACTGCCCATGCTTATTGTCATGGCACATGATGATGTTTATCATGAGACTGTATTGAAGAAACAGATGTATTACCCTACACACAACTTAAACTCAATCCAGCCTAGGCAATGAAACCAAACTGGCAGCATTTTTGAATTGCCTTTCCTTGAGAGATGACCAGCAGCTGTTCTAGATGGGCTTGTAGAGGGGCATCTAAAACAAAGTAAATATTGGTTGAACAAAGAATCTGGACCGCTGTGTTTGGAGGCAAACACACTAACCACTGTACTGCCATTGCGGCTCTGTATGACTTTGTCATATGGTCTTTATTTAAAAGATACATTTTATATAAATGCATTTAAATTTATGGTTAGATAAATGTATGCCTGCCCTGTAAGCTATATAAATTTATGTGTAGTCTGGCGACATGTAGATAAACAGGAAGTAGTTATCACCATGATACATGAGAAATGAGTCATGACTCAGTTTCATGACATACAGCTGGAAATGCATTATGCTTCCTGAATTCATTTGCATTTACAATTAAGTTTTTGTACTTGCCAAATACTTTAGCTAAATACACATTCATGTTGTCTGCTTAGTTACACTGAGAGTCAGTTTAAAGGAGTTCTTACGTTAGTTGGCATGTAATTTTACAAGACATTGCAATCAGCCCCAGCATTTGTTGGCCGTTTGTGATTTACTAGACAATTTTACATTTGGTGGGGTCAGTGTCGAACCCTCGGTAAGGTGTGGAGTTTTTTTCTGTCGGGGGCAAAAAGAAAACCTTAACCTGCACAGTTTGTGGCGACTGCACTAGCCAGGTTGCCTTAATTCCTCAGGTTCAAAGACACCCCCCCCCCCTGCCATAAACCACAAGGTACTATATTGGCAGTAAATGACAGTTTTATTTTGACAGTGTACAAATTGAGCCACAAATAGTTGGTTTGGATGCCAGATGCTTTGCATTGATTTTGATGGTGTGAGTATCAGCTATTCAGAAAGCAAGTTTGGTCATTTGTAATTTACTAGGCAAGTTTACGTTCAATAGTTCATCATTGCTTTCTGAATGACCAATACTCGTAGCATGGTTAAAACTCAAGGCTAGGCAGTCTGCTTCCATATAACCTACAGCTGATGTTGAACCCAGCATGTGGGATTGTGAAATGGGTTCCCTATTCCTTAGCCACAGACATCAGCAGATATAACATTAGCCCATTCAATATTGTTATTACTTTCACACCAGTTGTACTCATCAGTTGTTACAGAAGCACTCCCTGTATATTTACAAACACATTTCCCATACATTTACAGAAACCCTTCTCCATATATTTTGCAGTTGTGTTTCCCATAAATATAGACACATTTCCCATACATTTACAGAAACATTATCCATACTTTCAGAGTAGTATTCCCATATATTTATAGGATCACATTTCCCATAAATATACAGAAGCATTCTCCATAAATTTGGAGTATTATTTCTCATAAATATATAGTCACATTTTCCATAAATATACATAAATTCATAGTGGCATTTCCCATGTATTCTTTAGAATTGTTTTTCATTGGAAAACTTTGCCATCCTCAGGTGCACTCGGCCTGTAAAGACCATTTCAGCAAAAAATGTCCTCTGGGTCAGTGCCATGTTTCTATACTGCCACCAACTGCCATCTCCAGCATTGACAGTGATGGCTACTGGGAAGGGACCAGGCCACCAGGCACCTCGCCCTTGCTGGTCTATGTCAATACAAAAAGTGGGGATAATCAGGTCAGGTGGTTATCTCTCCTTGCATGTGGTTATCTCTCTCTCTGCATGTGGTTATCTCTCTTTTCATGTAGTTATCACTGTATCTTCTCTCTCTCTCTCGCTCTCTCTCTCTCTCTCTCTCTCTCTCTCTCTCTCTCTCTCTCTCTCTCTCTCTCTCTCTCTCTCTCTCTCTCTCTCTCTCTCTCTCTCTCACACACACACACACAGAGTGAGAGAGCTTGCAAATGTGGTGTTCTGTTTTGTCTATTTAAAGCAAATTGATACTGTTCATGATTGAATTGTCTCCCCTCTTAGCATATAAAATGGTTTGAAACCTTGTTTTCACACATAAATCGTGAGTAGTATATCCAGTTAGTATGATTGTTGTAAGCAATTTTTATCATCATATGTTGTTTAGTATTATTTTCTTTGTTTGCTCACTTTTACTTCAAGTGTAATCCATATGGGACTAATATTTGCATGAGTGTAAATCCAGACAAATCCACTTCAACTTCTGATGTACTTGTAATTTACAGTCCCCAAGTCAAGGACATATAAAGTCAACATATACAGTATAGATTGCTTCACATGATGTCACATTGAATTTATTTCACATGTGCTTCACATTATGTTACTTTGAGTTTACTTCCACTTTGAATCACCCATTCCCCTAAATATGAAACTTGACACCATCATCCTGCAGTGTGTCCCGTGCTAAACTTTACCCCTAACAATCTTTCCACATCATAAGCCAGATGTCCTACCACTGTTCCTGTCACGTGCCAATTATCTGTCACATCTTGAATCCATCTACAGTCTGGTCTTCATCTTTTACGCTTCCTTCGTACACTTCCCTTCATAAATATCTTTTTCAAACATTCATGTTTTTTTTACAAGCCCAAAATATTTCGTATACCTGTTTAATTTGTCTTGATAACCAACCTTCTTGAATATTGAGTTTGGATGAATCGACTTGTTTTGTTTTTTATCTAATGGATTTTTAGTAATTTTTGGTAACACTTATATGATTTTTAATACTCTTTGGTAACACTTATATTCACAGGCGTTCTTTTTTTTTTTTTTTTTTTTTTTGTACAATGGATGTTCAGTACTTTTCAGAAACACTTATATTCAAAGGTGTGCTCTTTGTTTTTTGTCCAATGGATTTTTAGTACTTTTTGGAAACACATATTCTAGGGCGTTCTCTTTTTCTTTTTTTTTCTGTCTAATGAAGTTCTAGTACCCTTCGGAAAAGCTTATATTCAAAGGTGTTAGCTTTTTTTTTGTCCAGTGGATTTGAGTATTCTTCTGAAACACATTCAAAAGCTAGACATTCAAAACTGCTCACTTTCTGTAATTACTCTCGTTTGGTAAATATATCTACTGACATAATTGTGGTATTGGTTGTCATTGTTTTTGTGATTGTTGCATTGAGATGTCACACAACTGGTGTTTTACTTTTGATATTGTAATGAAAATTTAAAACAGCCTAATGCCGTGACAGGTTATGCAAAATTAAAATGCTTCACAGTTATTAGGAGAGCAAGTCAGTAAGTTAGTTACAAACTAATATTCAGAAGCTGAAAATTGTAGTTGGTAGTTTTTTAAGGTGTCATTCATTGGCAGAATTATCCAGCTATATGAATAACTTGTGTAGCAGCCTACTAGGTGTGACATTTGCGTTTGAGGAGCAGATTACAAGACAACCACGTTCACAGAGTGGGCAAAGGGAGAATAGCATGCTGTTGTGCGAGTTATTTGGGGGGGGGGGGGGGGGGGAAGTTGTTTTAATGTAAATTTTCACATAAGCACACAATATATTGTTAACATCCTGTACACCTGCGGTATTGTTAGCTTTTCACATTAGCTCACAATATATTGTTAACATCCTGTACACCTGTGACATTGTTAACATTTCACATTAGCACACAATGTATTGTTAATATCCTGTACACCTGTGACATTGTTAACTTGTCACATTAGCACACAATGTATTGTTAATATTTTATACACTTGTGACATTGTTAACTTTTCACATTAGCACACACTGTATTGTTAACATCTCGTACACCTGTGACATTGTTAACTTTTCAAATTAGCACACAATGTATTGTTAACATCCTGTACACCTGTGACATTGTTAACTTTTCCACATCAAGGCATCTAGTGTTTCTTGTGTATCCTATTACCATAGTTACATTGATCACTTAAATTTTTTTTCTGCTTTCAGGGTGTAAAATTTTTAAGGCGGTTCAAACAGTTGTTAAATCCAGCTCAGGTTTTTGATCTCATGAACGGAGGGCCATATCCAGGGTATGTGTGTCTATTTTTGATCTCATGAACGGAGGGCCATATCCAGAGTATATGTATCTCATTGTCTAGTGGTTGTTTGATCTCATGAACGGAGGGACATATCCAGAGAATGTATGTCTCATTGTCTAGTGGTTGTTTGATCTCATGAATGGAGGGCCATATCCAGGGTGTGTGCATCTATTTTTGATCTCATGAATAGGGGAATTTCCAGCATATGTGTATATTTTTGTTTAGTGGTTGTTTGATCTCATGAATGGAGGGCCATATCCAGGGTATTTGTGTCTATTTGTCTAGTGGTTGTGGGGGCTGCGTGGTCTCGAGGTATGGTGTCCGCCTCGAGTGCTGGAGGTCCTGGGTTCAAGCCCCGGTGAGGGCCAGGATTTTTTCATGTGAACTTCGAGTAATAAAATTTCCCCTGGTCTCTGGGCAGTGAGATCGGATGCCCATGTGTATTGTTGCGCACGTAAAAAATCCCTTGGCAGTTGGAAATCGAAAAAGAGTAGCCTAACGGCGCTGCCCGGGCAAATTTTCGAGTTAAAAATCTACCCAAAGTATTTCAGGATCCTCGCCGGTGCTACGGAGTTCGTGCACTGAGCTGAGTTTCTCCAGACTCAGGTTTGAGTTAGGAGGAGAACGGAGCACTTATGGATTACACCCATGTGCCGTGATGTTGATCCATCGACTAAACTAACTAAACTAAACTAAACCAAACTAAACTAAACTAAACTAGTGGTTGTTCAGTAAATAGGTCAGATTCGCCATCAGAGTTCAGTGTGTGTATTTTTTAACGTCTGCTCACTTTGAACTCAAGCATAGTCCATAAGCGTGCTACGACTTCTAGTGCACTGAACTTACTTTTGCATGTGGATTAGCTTTCCCTATTACCAGTGTCCCTGGCCATCAGGCGAACCCATTCCGATTTCAGAGGAATGCGTCCAGTGATGACATGGGGTTCAAATTCCCCTGGACATTGGGTTGGAGTCTGTTGACAATTAGATATTTAGAACATGTGAAGGAAGGGTACATCATCTTTAACTCATCTCAAACAAGGAAATTCCAGGAGTTCCCATGAACCTTTCATTATGTCCACCCAACAACAACAAAATTTTGTTCTGGAGATTGTACAGCAGATTTCAAAGTTTGTTTATATGCGGTATATAATTTACAGGACAGAGATGAAGTCCATGTTATTAAATGTATTACGTCTTCTCAAGGAAACACTAGCGCTGAAAAGTTAATTTTTTCATGGGACATAGGATTGGCCTTATGACAAGTACCTCGCGTAGAGCCTTGTATTCATCATCCGAACTGGCGGAAAATTACTATAAAAACAGGTTTTCACCAAAACATCAAAGAAATGTCACCGCTTTCCATGATTTAAGGTGCTTTTGGACCTATCAAAGACGTATTCCTTGGGTGGGGGTAAATATAAGACGGCAGGAAAAATGTCATAACGATGCAACAGACAGTTTTCAAAATAATTGATCGTGAATGAAGGCATTCATTTCTGGATAGACTATAGTTATTGTTATCTGTGTGTCACCATGTTACCTGGGCCCTTAAGGGAAGCAGATAACAGTAACATTGTAGCCTATCATGCATGTCATAAGAGGAGACTAAGGAGGGTTGGTCTTGGGTTGACTACCCCATCTCATTGAAAACTAGCTGCAAAATCAAACCAATCATCAACACATCTACAGGTAAGGTAAAAAAGCTAAATTTAGTTAACCAAGAGGAAAGGAGGCTCTTCTAGAAGAAATGTGGCATGATGCCGAGAAGGTCACAAGAATCTTGACTTTCTTACTTTCACTTAGGAATTAGAAGTTAGTTAATTGCATATACTTTACAGGATATTGCAGCCAACCCCAGTAGTTTTTGGCTATTCGTGATTTCTTTGCAAATTTACGTTCAGTAGTTTGCCATTGCTTTCTGAATGACCGGCACTCATACAATTGTATGAAAATCAACACAAGGCAAGGTGCTGCCAAATCGCCTGCAGCTGTTTTTCCAACGTGGTATGCAGGATTACGAAATGTGTCCATAATCCCTTTGCCACAGAGCTGGCTAGGAATTAAAAATAGATATGAATAATATGGAGAGAACATCGAGTGAGCTGCACTAGGTAACACGAGACAAGGTGTTGATCACCTACACTCCAATAGGGGATAACGGACAAAGAGAGAGGGGTTGGCTTATTGATTGATCAGTTGATTGATTGATTGTTTAGTCAATTAGCTGAATTGTAGGTTAATTTGATGAGAATCCTGCATACAGAGTTGTTAACTTTTGAGGACTGTTGATGACTTGCTTCTATCCCGGTAGGCAAGCTCCACATTTATTCTAAGCATTCTCACCAGCTTTCCATGAAGGGTGTGCATATTGTGGGTACTTGTCACCCATCATTATTATGAGGACATTTCTGTGACTCTCCTGTCGTCCCACAGCATGTAAAGTCTGTAGTTCTAAGTAGGCTTCATGACACCAGAGGTCCTCCCATCATTTGCCAGGCTAGTGTCTTGTTTCCTGGATTGCCCTGGGACACCTGCATGTCATTTATATAACGTAGAATGAACATGTTTTTCTATAACGTTTATGCGTGTAATTACAGTTAACAAGGGTTGTTGCGTCTTGCTGAAAGTTTATTCCAAGCATCTGTGTGTGTGTTTCTTCTCTAATGTACATTTTGTTTGTTTTCAGGTTGAAACTTTTCCAACGATTTGATTCATTCCGAATATTAATATGTGGGGGTGATGGCAGTGTCGGCTGGGTCTTGTCAGAGATTGATAAACTGGATCTTCACCGACAGGTAGTCCTTGTATATAATGACATACAGTTAAATGTACGCACAAAGGTCATCTTACAGCAGGTACTGCAGAAGAGGTGTGATGTGATATGTTCTCACATACACTAGGTCACTGCATTATATGCTGGAGTGACCACCTCTCTTCCTCACCTTCTTTCTTTCCTTGAAAAATCACTGGTGTCTATTTAAATAGCCTAGGTTGACCTTTGAGCTGCAGAAAGCACCCTGCTGAACTGGGAATTGATCTCGGATCTTCCAGAACATTATTAACTCCACGGAGTTAGGGCCAGACTGGGGACCTCCATGTGTAAATAGACCACATGAGACAGTGTTGCTACAAATTCTTGGCCTTTGATTAGCATAGTCCTGGTTTTGTGTCTTGATCACTTCTGTGAGTTAGTTGCATATTCTTTACATGATGTTGCAGTCAACCCCAGCATTTTTGTGGCTGTTTGTGATTATTTTCAGTAGTTTGCAATTACTTTCTGAATGACCAGCACTGTATGAAAATCAGAACAAGGCAGTCTGCTTTCAAATCGCCCGCAGGTGTGTTTCGAACACGGGATTGAAAATTGCAGCAGAGCCGGCTTCACTTTGTTTACATGAAAGGAAAGCAGGGAATAGTAACACTGTAACCTACCACGCATGTTGTAAGAGACGACTGATTAGAGAGCAACTAAGGGACCGAGCCATATGGGATCAATCCTGGAGCAGTGAAGTCGATCCTCTCGATTTTTAATGCAGTAATGTGTGGCTGATGGTTGTCTAGTGACTGCAGCTTCTATTGATGATGAACTCTATTTTCCGTGGAGGACTTTTGTGTTGACATTCTGATGGCGGCATTGTGCATAGTGTACCTGCGCGGGCTGTTGGCTTGTCGAGACTCCTGTCTGTTCCACTTTTTACACAGAGCAGTGAGGAGCATTTCGTATGATATTCACTGGCAGGGAGCATAATGGGGATGACCCATTGCAGTGAAGTTGGAACCGCGACTGACTAACTAAGAGAATAGCAGCTCTGCCGAAAGGACAACAGCACTCACTCTTAAACTTCTGCACCCATCCTGCACCCATCGTCTCTTTGGCCTTCCTCTTCCTCTCTTCCCAGGCATAATACCCCTCCATTATTGTTCTCTCCAAACTTTCATGACGTTTCAAGTGACCAAAATATTTCAATTTTCTTTGTTTTATCGTCTTTAATAGCCAACCCTCTTCAATATTTAGCTCTTGAAGTATGGATGCATTTGTTATTTTCTTTACCCAAGATATTCTTAGAACCCGTCTATAACATTTGTATTCAAAGGTATGTACGCGTTGTTCAGCTTGTTTCCAGTGTCCAGGTCTCACAGGCGTATGGTGCAATGGGAAAGATGCAGGAATTAGATTATGCTTTAAAAATGTGAATCTGTACAATTATCTCGCAATAGTCATAACATCTGATGGGAGATGCCTTGAAGAGATTAGAACAAGAATCGCCATGGCGAAAGTAGCCTTTATCAAGATGAAAAACATTCTGACCAATAAAAAGATGTCAATTAAAACGAGAAAAAGATGTTGAGGGGATACATAGAGCCTGTTCTTTTGTATGGATGTGAAACTTTGACAATGAGCAGTCAAGCTGAAAAACATCTGATGGCTGCAGAAATGTGGTTTTTGAGGAAAATGCAAAGAATACCATGGACAGACAGAAAACCAATGACCAAGTACTACAGAAAACAAATGACAATCATAAATTGATTGGAGAAATTTGACGTAGACAGTCAAAATTTTTTGGACATGTTATGAGAAGAAATGGATTGGAGAACTTAGTGACAACTGGCAAGATCGAAGGGAAAAGACCAAGAGGAAGACCGAGGGGGAAAATACCTGGATGGCTTGGCCACATGGCATGGACGAGACAGGAACACTGAGCTGATCCACGACGCTGGTGATCGAGTGAAATGGCGAGTCATGACTGCCCACGCTTTCCGGCATGGCACATGATTGATTGATTTGATTTTAAAATGTGAGGGGAAAAAAAGTCATGTTCATTTTGATTTATCTTTCTCTAAAATAATGTTTCTCTTAAATGATCTTTCTCTAAGATGAAATTTCTGTAAGGTGTTGGATTAGAGAGTGCAAATATGAAAAGAAAAGCAATGTTCATGTAGAAATTGGTTTGATTGTTTTCGTCAGTATAAGATTAGAGTGGAGAAATATAAAGACAAAAGCATTGTTCACATTGATAATTTGATTTTTTTTCTACAGTGCCAGATTGGAGTTTTACCATTTGGTACAGGAAATGATCTTGCCAGGGTTTTGGGGTGGGGTTCAGCATTTGATGATGACACTCAGCTACCTGCAGCACTGGAGAGATTGGAGCAAGCACAGATCAAAATGTTAGACAGGTAAGAATGGGTTGGTTAAATTTACATTTACTATATCGTTGTTGCTCTTTGCTGTGTCTGCTGGAATGGCTACACGCAAAACATTAATGTACTGAAGCAAGGAAATGCTATGTATCTGCGATGTGGTAATCACAGTGGGGATGTAAATTACAAGTATCTCTGAAGTAAGAAAGGGTTCGCCTGATGGCGAGGGACACTGGTAAATTTTTGTTTTGTTCGCATATCCTTTACAGGACATCGCTGTCAACATCAGCATCTTTCAGCTGATTGTTGATTTCTTGGCAAGATTACGCTCAGTAGTTTGCTATTGCTTTCTGAACGACCGGCTCATATACCCCGTTAGTTACTGATGCAGAGAGAACCGCTACCAATTCTCGCGCACATCACGTTACACATGAGAGTATACAGGATTACAGAGAAAGTCGTGTAACCCCTAGACCAGAGAGACCAGTGACACTGGTAATAGTGTAGTCGATGGTAAAAGACAAAGGGAGACAATCATAAAGACTGATGCTTCCTTCACTACGGTGCTAAGAGGTAAAGAGTAGTTCTGACTTCGTTACGGCCAAAAGAAGAAAAATAGTGAAAAGAGAGAGAACCTCACACCGCCTCAACCGACAAAAAAAAGAGGATAGTAATTAGATAAGATATACGAGATCTCAGGCAGGGGCCTCAACTCTGGACTGACTGTCATATTTGAGACCCAGACATTGGATTAAGGTGTTAGATTGTGGTAGAAATAGTGACTGTAAAAAGTAAAAACTAAAAGATACTAAACAAACAAATCAAGGACAAATAAACAAGCTCTTTATTTATTTCTTCTAACAGCACATTGCGTGTCAATAACAGATACAATAGACAACTGTATATATCAAATCACCACAGTGGGTAACCCCTAACCAATCAACAGCACTTAAGACAACAGGGTACACCAAGTACCACAACACAGGTGTTCCAAACAATGGCTGGTTAGACTGACACTATAAAGAACTTTGACACAAGCAACACTGCACAGACAATAAGGCACTACAAAAACATAGGTTACACAACATAAACCCCAAGACGCGACATAAACAAGAGTTGTGACACAATTTACTATCCCACCAAGAACCCAGGCCTGCTGACACTAACTAGTCAGCCGCTCGGCTTTTTCTTCTGACATATGTTGTTCACTGATGAACAGATGGGAAACCCCACATATCTTGTCTCAAGGCGGGCTGGCCACAAAACTACACAGGGCCCCAGCGCCTGCCTTCACACCGATCTGGCTGCTACAAGGAAAAATGGCCTCCGGTCTTTGTGATAAAGTGGCGTTTCCGGCGTGGCCAGGACCGTACGGTTTTCACAGACCAAACTAAGTGCCTTGGTTTGGTGCTGTGACAATAGGGGAAGCTAATCCACACGCAAAATTCAGTCCTGTGTTACTAGAAGTAGGTTTATAGACTATGCTTGAAATCAATTTAATTTTCAGCACATCAATACTTGTGCTGCTGCTTTCAATTTCCTAAGCCATTATCTGTTATTATTCAGGTGTTTATTTTATTGTGGCTTCATTCTTTGTTATTTCTTTCTTCCTTATGACAAGGCACCCATGTGTAACTTAGTCTCAAGTGCGAAGCAACGAATACAAGCACTTAAACAGTTGTATAAAAGTCAAGAGGCTTGACTGCAATGCACCAGGTTTTTATCCCATATGGCTCCGTCTCTTTCCACAGGACGGCCTGCCGAAACTCTGTAGCTCCAGCAATGACCCTCATGTCTCCGAGAAAAATGCACTCGTGAACCAAAAGACCTAGCCTGGAATCAAACCCACAACCTTCGGAGGGCAAGGCAGATGGGTTGACCACTTCACCACAGAGACTCCCGAAACTAACAGTGTAACCTACCATGCATGTCATAAGGGACAACTAAGGAGGGTTAGCATGAAACTAGCTTCCTCATTCCATAGAAAACCAGCTATAAAATCTAATCAATAATGAACAAGCCTACAGATAGGAGTTCTGGGCAGGAGTTGGTTCAGGGCCACTGCTACATTCGGAAATAAAAGGCAGCAAAAGATGAGGAAGAATATACAGAGACACAATAATTATTTTCATGTTGTGATATTTTCAGATGGGGTATCATGGCTTATGAAGGAAACATGCCACCTCCAAGAAAACTATCTATGCAGGTAAGAAGCTATCGTGTGTTTCAGTGTGAGGAGTTCCAATACTCGCTATCTTTACATTTATCTATCTATATATGTATTAATGGCAGTATTCCATAACAGTGACTGTAATAGAAATGTTAGGATTTAAATATTTTACATTTATGAGGTTAGTTGCCAGTTCCCCTTTTCTGCTGTTACTTAGTTCAACTGAGAGTAATGTTAGGTTAGGTTCTTTTATCCGAGTACAGTATATTTTTTGTCTTCCACTTCCTTCTTCTTCTTCTTCTTCTTCTTCTTCTTCTTCTTCTTCTTCTTCTTCTTCTTCTTCTTCTTCTCCTTCTTCTTCTTCTTCTTCATCTTCTTCTTCTTCGTCTTCGTTGTATTAAAAAAATTGTGTTGCGTATCCCTTACGGGACGTTGCAGTCAACACCAGCATTTTCAGCTGCTGTTGATGTTACATTCAGTAGGTTGCCATTGCATATATGTCTGCAATATTGTCTCTTGTATGAATTTAACTGTCTTTTTTAGTTCACTCAGTGGTCCATATAGTTTATCTTCCACTTTATGTCTCCAGGGTATAAGGTTTGCCTGGATATGTTGTATTTTGGGCAGTCTTGGAGTATGTGCTCTGCTGTCTGCGACGCCAATCCACATGTGCACATGGCTGTTTCACCAATCTTGAATTTTGTATACATGTGGTTGCGTAATCTATTGTGTCCTGTTCTGAGGCGCAGAATAATGACTTGTTCTGGTCTGTCCATAATGTGGTAGTCGCCTTGAGCAGGTTCCACTTCCTTATTTATCCAGTAAAGGATAGCTGTGTTGTCCATTTGCTGCTTATTTGTGATATTTAGAACTATATATATTTGGGTTGACACATCCATCTTCACCACTGCATGTTTTGGTCGACACATCCAACTTAGAACTACGTGTTTTAGGTGACACATCAAACTTCAGTGCTACATGTTTTAGGTGACACATTCAACTTGAGCAGTGTATGTTTTGGTTGACACATCCAACATCAGCACTGCATGTTTTGGTCGACACATCCAACTTAGAACTACATGTTTTAGGTGACACATCAAACTTCAGTGCTACATGTATTAGGTGACACATTCAACTTAGCACTACATGTTTTAGGTGACACATCAAACTTCAGTGCTACATGTATTAGGTGACACATCAAACTTCAGTGCTACATGTATTAGGTGACACATCAAACTTCAGTGCTACATGTATTAGGTGACACATCAAACTTCAGTGCTACATGTATTAGGTGACACATCAAACTTCAGTGCTACATGTTTTAGGTGACACATACAACTTAGCACTACATGTTTTAGGTGACACATCAAACTTCAGTGCTACATGTATTAGGTGACACATTCAACTTAGCACTACATGTATTAGGTGACACATCAAACTTCAGTGCTACATGTATTAGGTGACACATCAAACTTCAGTGCTACATGTTTTAGGTGACACATCAAACTTCAGTGCTACATGTTTTAGGTGACACATCAAACTTCAGTGCTACATGTTTTAGGTGACACATTCAACTTAGCACTACATGTTTTAGGTGACACATCAAACTTCAGTGCTACATGTATTAGGTGACACATCAAACTTCAGTGCTACATGTATTAGGTGACACATCAAACTTCAGTGCTACATGTTTTAGGTGACACATTCAACTTAGCACTACATGTTTTAGGTGACACATCAAACTTCAGTGCTACATGTATTAGGTGACACATCAAACTTCAGTGCTACATGTATTAGGTGACACATCAAACTTCAGTGCTACATGTTTTAGGTGACACATCAAACTTCAGTGCTACATGTTTTAGGTGACACATTCAACTTAGCACTACATGTATTAGGTGACACATCAAACTTCAGTGCTACATGTATTAGGTGACACATCAAACTTCAGTGCTACATGTATTAGGTGACACATCAAACTTCAGTGCTACATGTTTTAGGTGACACATTCAACTTAGCACTACATGTATTAGGTGACACATCAAACTTCAGTGCTACATGTTTTAGGTGACACATCAAACTTCAGTGCTACATGTTTTAGGTGACACATCAAACTTCAGTGCTACATGTTTTAGGTGACACATCAAACTTCAGTGCTACATGTATTAGGTGACACATCAAACTTCAGTGCTACATGTATTAGGTGACACATCAAACTTCAGTGCTACATGTTTTAGGTGACACATTCAACTTAGCACTACATGTTTTAGGTGACACATCAAACTTCAGTGCTACATGTATTAGGTGACACATCAAACTTCAGTGCTACATGTATTAGGTGACACATCAAACTTCAGTGCTACATGTTTTAGGTGACACATACAACTTAGCACTACATGTTTTAGGTGACACATCAAACTTCAGTGCTACATGTATTAGGTGACACATTCAACTTAGCACTACATGTATTAGGTGACACATCAAACTTCAGTGCTACATGTATTAGGTGACACATTCAACTTAGCACTACATGTATTAGGTGACACATCAAACTTCAGTGCTACATGTATTAGGTGACACATTCAACTTAGCACTACATGTTTTAGGTGACACATTCAACTTAGCACTACATGTATTAGGTGACACATTCAACTTAGCACTACATGTATTAGGTGACACATCAAACTTCAGTGCTACATGTATTAGGTGACACATTCAACTTAGCACTACATGTATTAGGTGACACATCAAACTTCAGTGCTACATGTATTAGGTGACACATTCAACTTAGCACTACATGTTTTAGGTGACACATTCAACTTAGCACTACATGTATTAGGTGACACATTCAACTTAGCACTACATGTATTAGGTGACACATTCAACTTAGCACTACATGTATTAGGTGACACATTCAACTTAGCACTACATGTATTAGGTGACACATTCAACTTAGCACTACATGTATTAGGTGACACATCAAACTTCAGTGCTACATGTATTAGGTGACACATCAAACTTCAGTGCTACATGTATTAGGTGACACATCAAACTTCAGTGCTACATGTTTTAGGTGACACATTCAACTTAGCACTACATGTATTAGGTGACACATCAAACTTCAGTGCTACATGTATTAGGTGACACATCAAACTTCAGTGCTACATGTATTAGGTGACACATCAAACTTCAGTGCTACATGTTTTAGGTGACACATTCAACTTAGCACTACATGTTTTAGGTGACACATTCAACTTAGCACTACATGTATTAGGTGACACATCAAACTTCAGTGCTACATGTATTAGGTGACACATCAAACTTCAGTGCTACATGTATTAGGTGACACATCAAACTTCAGTGCTACATGTATTAGGTGACACATCAACTTCAGGCTACATGTTTTAGGTGACACATTCAACTTAGGCACTACATGTATTAGGTGACACATCAAACTTCAGTGCTACATGTATTAGGTGACACATCAAACTTCAGTGCTACATGTATTAGGTGACACATCAAACTTCAGTGCTACATGTTTTAGGTGACACATTCAACTTAGCACTACATGTATTAGGTGACACATCAAACTTCAGTGCTACATGTATTAGGTGACACATCAAACTTCAGTGCTACATGTATTTAGGTGACACATCAAACTTCAGTGCTACATGTTTTAGGTGACACATTCAACTTAGCACTACATGTTTAGGTGACACATCAAACTTCAGTGCTACATGTATTAGGTGACACATCAAACTTCAGTGCTACATGTATTAGGTGACACATCAAACTTCAGTGCTACATGTTTTAGGTGACACATTCAACTTAGCACTACATGTATTAGGTGACACATCAAACTTCAGTGCTACATGTATTAGGTGACACATCAAACTTCAGTGCTACATGTATTAGGTGACACATCAAACTTCAGTGCTACATGTTTTAGGTGACACATTCAACTTAGCACTACATGTATTAGGTGACACATCAAACTTCAGTGCTACATGTATTAGGTGACACATCAAACTTCAGTGCTACATGTATTAGGTGACACATCAAACTTCAGTGCTACATGTTTTAGGTGACACATTCAACTTAGCACTACATGTATTAGGTGACACATCAAACTTCAGTGCTACATGTATTAGGTGACACATCAAACTTCAGTGCTACATGTATTAGGTGACACATCAAACTTCAGTGCTACATGTTTTAGGTGACACATTCAACTTAGCACTACATGTTTTAGGTGACACATCAAACTTCAGTGCTACATGTTTTAGGTGACACATCAAACTTCAGTGCTACATGTTTTAGGTGACACATACAACTTAGCACTACATGTTTTAGGTGACACATCAAACTTCAGTGCTACATGTTTTAGGTGACACATCAAACTTCAGTGCTACATGTTTTAGGTGACACATACAACTTAGCACTACATGTTTTAGGTGACACATCAAACTTCAGTGCTACATATTTTAGGTGACATATACAAATTTAGCAGTGCATGTTTCGTTTGACACATCAAACTTCAGCACTACATGTTTTAGCTGACACATTCAACTTCAGCACTCCATGTTTTAGTTGAGACATCCAGCTTCAGTGCTACATGTGTTCGGCTGTTTGCTATCTGAAGTGACAGGTTGTAGAATATAGTTCAGCTGTTTGCTGTCATCATTTATCTGTTAGTAGACTATATTTCAGCTGTCCTGTATCCTCTGTTGTTTCTTCATATTGTCTCTCCAGTATATAGTATTTGAATGGAATCTGTATTAAAAAACTGATAGTTTTAAACAAAATACACAAGACTTTTGTTGTTGTTGATTGTTTTATTTTTTACATAAGAATGGTGCTGGTCACCCCACCTTAAGATGTTCTGACCTAGTATATGTGAAAAGACTGCTTTGACAATATCTGTCATGAGATTACGTTTTGGAGTTGATGTGTTCTTATGAAACGTAAGTGTTGTTTAGTTATGTAATTATTTGGTGTACATTGTAATTCTATGGCAAACCAGTGTAACTTATATTTTGCAGAATGACGCCATGTCCCAGTATGAAGATAGTATGGCAAACCATTTAACCAAAATTTTACATTCTGAAGACCATCAAGTTGTCATCTCATCAGCCAAGTAAGTTTGTGAGAGAGAGAACGAGAACGAACAAACTTTATTTTCAAAGGGTCACAAATTGGACACTCAGGCCCATCTTACATTCAGCCCTTAATCGCTCATCTTTCGTACATCATTTATCTGTTGTGCATGTTACATATGGAGAGAGAGAGAGAGAGTAAAAGATGGGATATTTATGTGTATGATGGTATGTTCATGGATGTGTGTGTAGAACAGATACCTCATGAGTGAAGGCTGTGTGGTCTGGACATGCTCCCAGGATTCCTGGCCAGATACTAGTCTCCAGGGTTCAGCTGAAGATAAGCAGCAAAGAGGCAGACAAAAGAGATCCTGAAATGACAATGTTAAAGAATGAACAAGCCACACTTATGGGTGTAATTAGAAATATGGAGCACATGAAGCCGTTGTCAACGTATACATCTATATATGTCCTTGGGGAAGCTGCGTTGGAGTTTATTGACAATGAAATATGCCTAAAACCTGAAGCTGATTTTACAAGTATCAGCTCCCAATTTGCATCCTTCAGCTACTTTTGTCATCATCATTTCTGAGTGTGTCTTATGTTCTTTTTTTATTGCGTTCTCTTGCTATGAACTTAAGCATAGTCCATACATGTGCTACTACTAGGAGTAGTACTGGACTGATATTTTGCGTGTGGGTTAGCTTTCCTCATTACCAGTGTCCCTGACCATCAGCTGGACCCACTGCCTCTTATGAGGTATTTGTAATTTCCATCCCCAATTCAAGGACGAAAAGTTATCATTTTAGTCCAAATGACCAGTGTAGGGGTTGGACTCGCTACCTCAGCATCAGCACACCAGAAGTGTAAGAGCGCACAATCTTATCCATTCGGCCGTGCTGACCTCCCATATATGAGTGCACGTTAAACAGTCCAGGGAACAGCAAACATCCCTGACACACGCCTCTTCTGATCATTGTTGGTTCTGTGTTTCCCTCTACAATCAATACAGCTGCTTCTTGTTTACTGTACTAATTGTAGATCAATCTGGTTTATTTTTCTTCCCCCTTGTTTTTTCTTGGATGCTAGAAAGTGGATTCCAGGTTGTACGGTTAAAGACATTTTCATGATCAATGAAGCATACAAGTAGAGTTCTTTCCAGCAGAATTATTCTTACTGCTAATAATCTTAAAGTTCTTATTGTGTCTCTAGTTCTTCTTTGAAATTCAAATTTATTTCTGTTTAGTATTTCTTCAATTTTTTTTCCATTCCTCATTGTTTTATCTTTAGCATAATTTTCTATGCTTGTAATTTCAATCCTCTGGAACCAAATTGTTTATTCTATTATTATTTTCTGTTTATCTTGAAGCAGCTTCCTGCCTTGGGTATGTGATGTGATAGGGCAATCACGTCTTGTAGGCCTCAGAGCCAGGAGGAATAGGTAGCCAATCCATCCCTCACTGTAGCAGGCGATGAGCCCAGACGTTGAACTGTCATCCAGCCATGCTCATGACATTATCAGTATTGTCCTTTGTCAGCTCCGCGCGGTCCCCAGTCAGCTCCGCACGGTCCCCAGTCAGCTCCGCGCAGTCCCCAGTCAGCTCCACGCGGTCCCCAGTCTATTCTGTTTAGCGGGATTTGTTTTATTTATGTCAGGACTGGTACCATATGATCAGTTGGCTCTGGTGTCTGTTGTGAATATGATGAAATAGGTCTTTTAGATCAACAACACTAATTAACGTTTATGATTTTCTCCAAATCAGCAGTTTGTCATGACTCACTAATAAATAGTTTGTCATGACTCACTAATAGTTTGTCATGACTCACTAATAAACAGTTTGTCATGACCCAGGTATAAATGGTTTGTCATTACACACCAATAAACAGCTTGTAATTACCTACCATTAAACAGTTGATCATTACCCACGTATAAAGTTTTTCATGACTCGCTAATAAATAGTTTATGACTCTCTAATAAATAGTTTGTCATGAATCACCAATAAATGGTTTGTCATTTTTTTTTAAAGCTGCATATCCTTTACAGGACTTTGCAGTCAACACCAGCATTTTATTGCCATTGTTATGTCTTGGCAAGTTGTTTTATGTGCAACAGTTTGCCATTGCTTTCTGAACGACCAGCTCCTATGCCAACACGTTAAAGCCATGGTCTGCTGCTAAATCAGTCAGCGCTGTATTTCGAACGCGGGTAATAGGCATTACAAATCGCATCCGCGACGCCATCGCTGCTGAGACCAGTTTGTCATTTACTCACCAATAAACAGTTTGTCAGTACCCACCTATAAAATACTTCTCATAGCCTACTAATAAACAGTTTTCCATCACCCACTAATAAACAGTTTGCTATCACCCACCAATAAACAGTTTGTGAAGAAAGATTCTGAAGTATTGTATTTTATCTTTCTCAGAGTATTATGTGAAACAGTCAAAGCATTCGTAACTCAGGTCAGCAAGTCACATGATACAAGAGGGGAAGGAGAGAAGGAAGGAGAGGATTCAGAAATGGGTTCTCAGTTTCAGATTTTGAATGAAAAGCTGCAGAGCTTGCTGGACACGCTAGCCAAAGAGGAGAAGGAATCTAAGGTTGCTATATGTTCAGTAAAGTGTCTATGTCTGTTGGCTCTATCATTATGTGTATGTCTGTGTCTGTGTTTTATGTCTGTTCATGGTGGCTGTCATATTGTAAAGCAGTTAAAACCTTTATGGATTGAAACAGACAGAACAACAAATTCAGAGCACTGAGAACACGCATATGTTCTGTGGCAACATATGTGTTCATTTCAATTCTTCTGATCACAATGGAGTCGATGATGTACGGGTCACAGCATTGAAGCCATGCTACTCTGATAGCTTAGTTAGGCTTAAAATTGAAAGCCTCTTAATCAACTCTTTGGGATGCATCCATCCAGAGGGAATCAATATTGTTGTTGATACCACTGTATAGTTCTGCTGGCCTCCCTCTTTGTATCTATATCTAACTGCACATCTTCGGCTTCACATTTTCTTATTTGGCACTTTTCACAACAACTTCTGCACCGCCTTTCTAGCAACGAAGGATATGTAATGGCCTAGCAACATGTTTTAAAGTTATTAGATGTTTTAATTTCATGTTTTTCTTTAGATCTGTTCGTGTTGTTCCTAAGAAAGATTATTATAATCAAAAAGTTGAATTGTTGTGTCGTAGTAGACTCATTTTTATTTTATTTTTTTATATGATCATTTATTTTTTATCCCCTGTGATTTACTTTTGCCGTAGTGGAGTTCGTTGTAAGGTATGTACATTGTGTCAGTGTTTAGTATCTCACTTTTTTACAGGAGTTGCACATACCTCACTGTTTTTATTTCCTATGTGTCGAAACACATAAATATGTCTATGTAACTTTATGTGTTTATGTCTGTGTATCGTTATGTGTTAATGTCTGCCGCATCACTATATGTTTGTGTCTGTGTATCGTTTTGTTTTAATGTCTGCCGTATCATTATGTGTTTGTGTCTGTGTATCGTTATGCGTTAATGTCTGCCGTATCATTATGTGTTTGTGTCTGTGTATCGTTTTGTTTTAATGTCTGCCGTATCATTATGTGTTTGTGTCTGTGTATCGTTATGCGTTAATGTCTGCCGTATCATTATGTGTTTGTGTCTGTGTATCGTTTTGTTTTAATGTCTGCCGTATCATTATGTGTTTATGTCTGTGCATCATTATGTGTCTGTACTCCTTGCAAATGGAACTCGTTAAAAACAAGTAGAGATTTTCAACTATTTAGGCTCACTGTTAACAGCAGAAAGAAAAGCAACACAGAGATGACCGGCAGAATAATCCAAGCAAAGACAGGATTTCATTGAACAAACAATTTTGTGTGTTACAAATTCCTAGCCATTGAAATCAGAAAGGAAGTTCTGAGAATTCATGCACTGCAAAAACTACTGTATGCAACAGGAATCAGAACCACAAATGCCATGATTTGAAAGAAACTAAAAGCCATAAAGATATGTCTTTCTATCTAGTCTGGAATAATGATCCCACCATCTCAAAGTTACACTTCCTCATTACTCATGGCTCCAAACTCTCAACCCCACTGGATTAAATTAATGGTTATAATCATTCTTGATGGACAAACACCACACTTCCTCACCCAGAATAGGGTGTTACCCAAGATAGCCACTGCCCTATGTGTTTATGACAGCAGCCAGGACAAGCCTTGCCTCTACCTCCTTCCCAAAATCCATGAACCCAACAACCCAGGATGTCCCATCAACTCCATATGCTCTTGCCTTAAGGTGCACATAACAGAATTCCCACCATATTAAAGCAGATTGGACCTTGTCTGTACAGGACAACAATCTTACCTTCTGGTTCACGTATACTTAAGAGCCTCTTCGTAGATTTGGCTCATCAGAAATAGCCTTTTGTGATTGGTGTGTGTCATGTGATCCTTGCCCATTGTTCTTGATTCTAGCATGTGCTGATTTGTGTTAGTCACATACGCCTGTCCCATAATGGTAACAAGTCGATAATTTTGGTTCCCGAAGTCCTCATTATGTAAGTAACTGGATAGAAGAAGTGGTGGTGCACCGGAAAGTGCAATGGTGTACAAATTCTGTGATCATATTTTGTATCCCAGTAGGAAAAGTTGGGGAATTTTCCAGGTGCGTACAGCTCTAGGATCAAACCATCATAATCAAATAAATATTACATGTCTCTGGAAGGAGAAATGTTTGCAAGGAAAGAAGCGGGTCACCTCATTTCAACACTATTATGTAGCAAGTCCTTTGTCATTTCCCCAGTCTGGCAGGCTTCATCACAGTAGAAACTTTGGTTAATCCTCCCTTCAGTATGCAGACTAGTGTCTGCCCAGGATGACCCACAGATTAGTGCCTGCCCAGGATGACCCACAGACTAGTGTCTGCCCAGGATGACCTACAGACTAGTGTCTGCCCAGGATGACCTACAGACTAGTGCCCAGGATGACCTAGAGACTAGTGTCTGCCCAGGATGACCTAGAGACTAGTGTCTGCCCAGGATGACCTACAGACTAGTGTCTGCCCAGGATGACCTACAGACTAGTGTCTGCCCAGGATGACCTAGAGACTAGTGTCTGCCCAGGATGACCTACAGACTAGTGTCTGCCCAGGATGACCTACAGACTAGTGCCCAGGATGACCTAGAGACTAGTGTCTGCCCAGGATGACCTAGAGACTAGTGTCTTGCCCAGGATGACCTACAGACTAGTGTCTGCCCAGGATGACCTACAGACTAGTGTCTGCCCAGGATGACCTAGAGACTAGTGTCTGCCCAGGATGACCTAGAGACTAGTGTCTGCCCAGGATGACCTACAGACTAGTGTCTGCCCAGGATGACCTAGAGACTAGTGTCTGCCCAGGATGATCCACAGACTAGTGTCTGCCAAGGATGATACACAGACTAGTGCCTGCCCAGGATGTCCCACAGACTAGTGTCTGCCCAGATTTACCTACAGACTAGTGTCTGCCCAGGACGATCCACAAACTAGTGCCTGCTCAGGATGACCTACAGACTAGTGTGTCTGCCCAGGATGACCCACAGACTAGTGTCTGCCCAGGATGACCTACAAACTGTTGTCTGTCCAGGATGATCCATAAACTAGTGTCTGTCCAGGATGATCCACAGATAGGTGAAAAGAAACCTTGTCTGTATAAACCCAACCCTGGCACATATCAGCGCATCTGCTTCCAGTCAGTGGTCCTCAAAATATTTTCCTGTTTCTCTTCCTGTTCCCAGCCCACATTTCTAGTTCCCCTTTAACATGCATACGTTTTTGTTGGTATTACAGATACCGAATATTCAAAACTTAACTCCCTTTCCTCCAAACTCTATACACTCACTACCTCTAGGAGGGTGGTAGGACCTACTTTGGGAACAAATGTTTTTAAAGATGGGCATTACAATTAAGAAACATCTACCATTTGATACAATTTCAGAGCATTGATGAAAAACATGAAACGATGGACTGCAATGAGAAGGATGTACCCGAAGTCCCACAGTACCCTGTTATCCCTACAGGTAACTCTGAACCTGTTCCACCCACAATCCTAAGTGGATTGGCCAAGCCAAAACTGGTATGTCTTGTTTGTTCTTCTGTAATTATTGTCAGGTAGAAATCACATTAATATTAAATCAAGGCAAAGCACTAGATGCTCAGTCTCCTGTTTTAGATGTTCAGGGTATAAGCTTGTTTAGGTGCTGTGTGGCTTGGACATGTAAAATTTGTTACGCTTTGAAAATAAAGTTTGTTTGTTCGTTCAATGTATGACCTAGCCAATGTCACTAGTAGTATATGTTCAGGGTATAAGCTTGTTTAGGTGCTGGGTGGCTCGGACATGTGGCAGCTTCTTTCTAGTTATGTGGGTGGTATATGTGTATGTGGGTGGGCGTGGGATGTGTGGGTTGGTGGGGGGGGGGTATTTGTAGGTGGCGAGTGTGTTTGGGTTGGGGGAACAGGTGAGGGCAGTGTGTGTGGGCGGGGGATGGGTCAGTTGGTGGGATATGTATGTGTCCCTGGGTGTGTGTGGGTGGGGTGATGTGTGGGTAGGTGGGAGATGGGCCTCATAACATGGTAATTTGCCTTGTTTATGTTTACAACATTCATTTCACAATGTTTATTTTTCTTCCTATGTGAATGTATAATGATCTTGATGAACGAAAGATGAGTGATTGGAAGGGCCGATTGCAAGACGGGCCTGCGTGCCCAATTTGTGACCCTTTTAAAATAAAGTTGATTTGATTTAGTTAATTGTTCTGAAGTTTTCTCAGTGTGTGTCCTAGCCACTGCCACTTAAGCCTGGGTCGACCTGGGATCCCATGTAGATTTTAACAACATTTGCATTCAAACACATGACCACTGGGCCAACAGGCAAGCTTATTTATGCGTACTTGTTTTGAAATTTGATCTTCCATTTGACCATTACCCTTACCCCGTTCAACCTCAGAAGAGAAGTTATATTAGGATCCATCGCCTGGCTCAGATAACTAATCCTGTGACAGAGTCGGCCGCAATTCAGATATTAATTTGAAGGTGATTGTTGTTCAAAGAGGAATATTATATACTTGTTTTGATTGTTGATGTTTTCCATGCAGCTTTTACATGTTCTTGCCTGCTGTTTTACCAGCACATGTTCAAGTCCAGGGAAGCACTGATGTCCAGAGCCAACAGCCTGAAGAAGGCAGTCAGGCAGATCATTGAGCATACAGAACGAGGTGAGTCCTGGGATGCTGCAAGGACTTGCTGAATGCTGACCACAGCTATTGCTTGTGATGTCGCTCATGATTGTTGCTGAATGTGATACTAGTTGTAATTGTTGCTTCATGTGATCATCATCATTATTTTGGGTTACGCCAGTAGGTGAGGGCGGTGATGGGTGGCCTTCTCACATGATCATGAGAGTCCTGGATCAGGTCTGTGTTCTTGTCCCGGGTTATGTTCTTGTACCGGCTTATGTTCTTGTCCCAGGTTATGTTCTTGCCCCAGGTTATGTTCTTGTCCTGGGTTATGTTCTTGTCCTGGGTTGTGTTCTTGTCTCAGGTTATGTTCTTGCCCCAGGTTATGTTCTTGTCCTGGGTTATGTTCTTGTCCCGGGTTGTGTTCTTGTTCCGGGTTATGTTCTTGTCCCGGGTTATGTTCTTGTTCCGGGTTAATGTTGTGTGGCCAGATCATCTAGGTATCTTTTTTTGTGTGTATGCTTGCTTGCTTTGAACTCAAGCGTAGTCCATACACACTGGACTGAACTTTGCATGTGGATTAGCTTTACCTATTAACAGTGTCCCTTGCCATCAGGCGAACCCACTCTGACTTCAGAGGTACTTGTAATGTACATCCCCAAGTCAAGGACGAGAGGTCAACATTTTAGTCCAACTGTCCGGTGTAGGGTGTTGAACTCCTCGACATCAGCACATCGGATGTTTAAGAACACGCGTTCTTATCCATTCGGCCATCTTGACCTACATCTAGGTATCTCTTTGTCTTCCCCTTGCTCTTTTTCAATCCAGTTGTCACTAAGTTTTCAAGCTGATTTCTCCTCATAATCTGCTCAAAAAATTTTCACTTTCGGACATCTAATTTCTTTTACCACTGTACAGTTTTCATTTGTTTCTTGTAGGACTGTCTGATTCATTTTTCTGTCTGCCTCTGGTATTCTTTGCCTTTTCCTCAGAAACCGCACTAAAAGGCACCTTTAAAAGCACCTTTTGTGTGATACTGGTTGTGATTATGTTCTTATGTGATACTGGTTGGAATTATTGCTGGATGTGTTGGTAGTTGTGATTATGTTTAGATGTGATACTGATTGTGATTATGTTTAAATGTGATACTGCTTGTGATTATGGTTAGATGTGTTACTGGTTGGGATTATGTTTAGATGTGATACTGGTTGGGATTATGTTTAGATGTGATACTGGTTGTGATTATGTTTAGATGTGATACTGGTTGGGATTATGTTTAGATGAGATACTGATTACGATTGTTTCTAGGTGTGATGCTAGCTGTGGGTGCTACTAGATGTTAATCATTTAGGGGTTGTTGCAGGTTGTAAGCATATAAATAGACTGAAACATATAGAAGATGTTGGTGATTACAATAGTTCAAGTTCTGAAGTGCTTAGTTATTTCTTATCTTTGGTTTTTTTCCATTATTGTTGTTATTCTTAGGGATGTTATTAATTGTTTAACTACATTGTCTACTGCCTGGTGTTTGATTCCAGCCGTGGATGAGCAGAATGCCCAGACGCTAGCGATGGAGAGCGACCAGTTCCCAGGGTCTATGCTCAAATCCAGCACAGAGGCCTCCAGATCAGCTCCCAGCTTCTCTGTCTTCTCTGGTGAAGAACCGGTCTCACAGACAAATACAATTGTGGAGACAACCACGTTGCAGATTAATGGTGAGTAATTTATTAGTGCTCTTTGTTGGCCTGTCTGGTTCAGTATTACTGCCCATGGTTAAGATAAAAGCACTTGTGCTTATGATTAAGATAACAGTACTTTGTATATAGTAAAAATTAGTTAGTCACGGTTCCAAATTCATGAAAAAGGGTCACCCCATAGTGCTCCGTTCCTGTGCCAGTGAACATCACACAAAATGCTCCTCACTGTCGAATGTGAAGAGTAGAATAAACAGCCATCCTGACAAACTAACTGCACGCATGAGTCTAATCAGTGTAAGATTTTCATTTCTTTCTTGTTGGATTCGGTCATTGGTTTTTCTGTCTGTCCATGGTATTCTTTGCATTCTCCTCAGAAACCACGTTTCCACAGCCAATACAATGTTTTTCAGCTTGTTTACTCATTGACAACGCTTCACATCCATACAGTTCACTTTTCTATGTAACACCTCAGCACTCTTTTTTTCATTGCAATTGACATCTTTATATTGGTCAGTATATTTTTTCATCTTGCTAAAGGCTACTTTCGCCACGGCAATTCTTGTTCTAATCTCTTCAAGGCACCTCCCATCAGATGTTATTACTGTTCCGAGATAATTGTACCTATTCACTTATTGAAGAATATTCCCATTTACTTGTATATTACATTGTGGTATTTCCTTCGTCCTAGTGACGACCATAATCTGTGTCTTCTTAAAATTCAGTTCTAACCCTAGCTTTTCACTGTGTGCACAACCACTTCTACACACTGTTGCAGATCTTGCTCACTGTCTGCAAAGAATACTGTATCATCTGTATATCTAATATTATTGATGTTTCGTCCCCCAATTATGATTCTATTTATATCTTCTACATTTCTGAAAATATTTTCACTGTATAGGGGAAAAAAAGATCTGGAGACATTACACATCCCTGTCTCACACATCTCTTAATAGGCTGATATTGACCTACTTCATTATCAATTTTTATAGCAGCTTGTTGTTTCCAATATGTTTTTTATAAGTCTAAAGTTCTTCCCATCAGTTTGTAGGTCTGCAAACATATCTACCATGTTGGCATGTCTTACTCTGTCGACAGCCTTTGTGTAGTCAGTAAAGCAAAGATGCAGATCTTTGTTGACTTCTATAGAGCATTCTTCTTATTCTTCTTCGTTCATCCGGAGTTTTTTTTTTCGGATGTGATTGTGTTGTGCCTGTTTACAGCAGAGCTGCGTTCTTGCGCCGTTAGGCCGACACATCCGACTTCTGCGGGGAGCATTCAATTACTGTTTACAGGTTAAGTGCTTTGTAAATAGTAAACAATGGTGCTTATCGTTATGATGAAAGTGTCCCGTATAAAGTAAGTATTAGTGTCTGTTAAGATGAAAGTGCTTTGTATATATTTTTTTCTCACATATCCTATTACAGGACATGACTGTCAACACCAGCATTTTACCGCTGTTGTTGATTTCTTGGCAAGATTACGCTCAGTTGTTTGCCATTGCTTTCTGAGCTTCCGGCTCACATATCCTGTAGGTAACGGGTGCGGCGAGAACCGCTACCGATTCTCGCACAGATTTGTATATATAAACATAAGTGTCCATGCTTAAGGTAAAACTTTTGTAAATTATAAACAATGGTGCTTATGGTTACAATGAAAGTGTTCTGTATAAGGTAAGTAATAGTATCTGTTAAGATAAAAGTGCTCCACAAATAGTAAACATTAGTGTTAAGATCAAAGTGCCCTGTGGATAGTAAGAAGTATACAGTAAACAATTACTAGAACAATCTGAGACTGGTCTGGTAACCATTTGAATGAGACTGCGTCAACCCGGGAAGGCTAACCCGGTCAACAAACACCTGCCGAAGGCGGATGTGTTGGCCTACGGGTGCATAACCGGACACAACGCAATTACATCTGGAAAAAAAAACAACTGAATGAACGCAGAAGAAGATGAAGACTGCGTCTGGTGCAAAGCTGTGCTGCTCAGAAAAAAGTCCAGCCTCTGCTGGGGATTGAAGCTGGACCACCACCTTGATAGGCAAGCACACTAACCAGTATGCCAACTTGGCTCCGGAGGAGGTAAACCTCGCACAAAGGCATACTCAAGTCAGATATACGAACCTATTAGTTGTGATTATTTCAAGATCACGTTAATACAAGAACCGATTACTTGATAATGTTTTTCCTTCATACTGTACGGTTATGTCCATCTCACCCTTCTGAAATTCAAATTATTAAATTAGTAGACCCACAAATCATGTTTTATGTGGACATCTAGCATTGTTTTAGTATGTGCTATTAAGCTTCCATTATTACGTATACTGTGTTGGGGCGGGGACAGGATTTTTAGGTAGGAATAACGAAGGGGGGGGGGGGGGGATGACGTTCTGAAAATATGGTGAAGGGGGGCACGTGCCAAAAAAGGTTGAGAACCACTGCCGTACATGATCCGTCTTCACCTTCAAGAACAAGGAAAAGGTCCCAGTACTAATGGTAGGTGTTGCAATCTGATTATGTATCCTGGTGTACTGATTGTCAGCCAGATCCTCTACCTGCCCCACAATTCTCTAAAAGCTATGATGATGTATCTGTTGTTCCATGCTATATCCATGATCCTAAAGGGCCCCGACTACATCTGTCTGATCATGTACCAGTACCCCACCCAGCGTGCAGACCCAACCAATATGTCCGCTTGCTTGTTTACCAAGACACCAGCATGGCCTGGAGAAAAGATCCAACGGATGCTCCCTAGCTTTTGATTTTTGTAATTAAAGCACGCCACTCTAACCTTAGCAAGCCTATCTTCAAATATTAGCAGACCAGTGACACCTTTGTCAGAAGGCATGTATTAGAGCAACTTGAGCAGACCAATGACACCTTTGTCAGAAGGCATGTATTAGAGCAACTTGAGCAGACCAATGACACCTTTGTCAGAAGGCATGTATTAGAGCAATTTGAGCAGACCAATGACACCTTTGTCAGAAGGCATGTATTAGAGCAATTTGAGCAGACCCAATGACACCTTTGTCAGAAGGCATGTATTAGAGCAATTTGAGCAGACCAATGACACCTTTGTCAGAAGGCATGTATTAGAGCAATTTGAGCAGACCAATGACACCTTTGTCAGAAGGCATGTATTAGAGCACTTTGAGCAGACCATGACACCTTTGTCAGAAGGCATGTATTAGAGCATATTTGAGCAGACCAATGACACCTTTGTCAGAAGGCATGTATTAGAGCAATTTGAGCAGACCAATGACACCTTTGTCAGAAGGCATGTATTAGAGCAATTTGAGCAGACCAATGACACCTTTGTCAGAAGGCATGTATTAGAGCAATTTGAGCAGACCAATGACACCTTTGTCAGAAGGCATGTATTAGAGCAATTTGAGCAGACCAATGACACCTTTGTCAGAAGGCATGTATTAGAGCAATTTGAGCAGACCAATGACACCTTTGTCAGAAGGCATGTATTAGAGCAATTTGAGCAGACCAATGACACCTTTGTCAGAAGGCATGTATTAGAGCAATTTGAGCAGACCAATGACACCTTTGTCAGAAGGCATGTATTAGAGCAATTTGAGCAGACCAATGACACCTTTGTCAGAAGGCATGTATTAGAGCAATTTGAGCAGACCAATGACACCTTTGTCAGAAGGCATGTATTAGAGCAATTTGAGCAGACCAATGACACCTTTG
This sequence comes from Cepaea nemoralis, assembly GCA_014155875.1. Taxonomy (NCBI): domain Eukaryota; kingdom Metazoa; phylum Mollusca; class Gastropoda; order Stylommatophora; family Helicidae; genus Cepaea; species Cepaea nemoralis. The sequence continues at coordinate 176,960 of JACEFZ010024412.1, read as the reverse complement.
TCAGAAGGCATGTATTAGAGCAATTGAGCAGACCAATGACACCTTTGTCAGAAGGCATGTATTAGAGCAATTTGAGCAGACCAATGACACCTTTGTCAGAAGGCATGTATTAGAGCAATTGAGCAGACCAATGACACCTTTGTTCAGAAGGCATGTATTAGAGCAATTTTGAGCAGACCAATGACACCTTGTCAGAAGGCATGTATTAGAGCAACTTTGAGCAGACCAATGACACCTTTGTCAGAAGGCATGTATTAGAGCAATTTGAGCAGACCCAATGGACACCTTTGTCAGAAGGCGTGTATTAGAGCAATTTGAGCAGACCAATGACACCTTTGTCAGAAGGCATGTATTAGAGCAACTTGAGCAGACCAATGACACCTTTGTCAGAAGGCATGTATTAGAGCAATTTGAGCAGACCAATGACACCTTTGTCAGAAGGCATGTATTAGAGCAACTTTGAGCAGACCAATGACACCTTTGTCAGAAGGCATGTATTAGAGCAATTTGAGCAGACCCAATGACACCTTTGTCAGAAGGCATGTATTAGAGCAATTTGAGCAGACCAATGACACCTTTGTCAGAAGGCATGTATTAGAGCAATTTGAGCAGACCAATGACACCTTTGTCAGAAGGCATGTATTAGAGCAATTTGAGCAGACCAATGACACCTTTGTCAGAAGGCATGTATTAGAGCAATTTGAGCAGACCATGACACCTTTGTCAGAAGGCATGTATAGAGCAACTTGAGCAGACCAATGACACCTTTGTCAGAAGGCATGTATTAGAGCAACTTTGAGCAGACCAATGACACCTTTGTCAGAAGGCATGTATTAGAGCAATTGAGCAGACCAATGACACCTTTGTCAGAAGGCATGTATTAGAGCAATTTGAGCAGACCAATGACACCTTTGTCAGAAGGCATGTATTAGAGCAACTTGAGCAGACCAATGACACCTTTGTCAGAAGGCATGTATTAGAGCAATTTGAGCAGACCAATGACACCTTTGTCAGAAGGCATGTATTAGAGCAATTTGAGCAGACCATGACACCTTTGTCAGAAGGCATGTATTAGAGCAATTTGAGCAGACCAATGACACCTTTGTCAGAAGGCATGTATTAGAGCAATTTGAGCAGACCAATGACACCTTTGTCAGAAGGCATGTATTAGAGCAATTTGAGCAGACCAATGACACCTTTGTCAGAAGGCATGTATTTAGAGCAATTTGAGCAGGACCAATGACACCTTTGTCAGAAGGCATGTATTAGAGCAACTTGAGCAGACCAATGACACCTTTGTCAGAAGGCATGTATTAGAGCAACTTTGAGCAGACCAATGACACTTTGTCAGAAGGCATGTAATTAGAGCAATTTGAGCAGACCAATGACACCTTTGTCAGAAGGCATGTATTAGAGCAATTTGAGCAGACCAATGACACCTTTGTAAGAAGGCATGTATTAGAGCAATTTGAGCAGACCAATGACACCTTTGTCAGAAGGCATGTATTAGAGCAATTTGAGCAGACCAATGACACCTTTGTCAGAAGGCATGTATTAGAGCAATTTGAGCAGACCAATGACACCTTTGTCAGAAGGCATGTATTAGAGCAATTTGAGCAGACCAATGACACCTTTGTCAGAAGGCATGTATTAGAGCAATTTGAGCAGACCAATGGACACCTTTGTCAGAAGGGCATGTATTAGAGCAATTTGAGGAAGACATTTTCAGAATGACATTTGAGAAATGATTGAGAAGGCATGTATTAGAGCAATTTAGCAGACCAATGAACTTGCAGAAGGCATGTATTAAGCAATTTGGCAGAATGACCCTTGACAGAAGGTTGTATTAAGCAATTGCAGAATGACCTTTGTAGAAGCATGTTAGAGCAATTTGACAGACCAATGACACCTTTGTCAGAAGGCATGTATTAGAGCAATTTGAGCAGACCAATGACACCTTTGTCAGAAGGCTGTATTAGAGCAATTTAGCAGACCAATGACACCTTTGTCAGAAGGCATGTATTAGAGCAATTTAGCAGACCAATGACACCTTTGTCAGAAGGCATGTATTAGAGCAATTTGAGCAGACCAATGACACCTTTGTCAGAAGGCATGTATTAGAGCAATTTGAGCAGACCAATGACACCTTTGTCAGAAGGCATGTATTAGAGCAATTTGAGCAGACCAATGACACCTTTGTCAGAAGGCATGTATTAGAGCAATTTGAGCAGACCAATGACACCTTTGTCAGAAGGCATGTATTAGAGCAATTTGAGCAGACCAATGACACCTTTGTCAGAAGGCATGTATTAGAGCAATTTGAGCAGCCCAATGACACCTTTGTCAGAAGGCATGTATTAGAGCAATTTGAGCAGACCAATGACACCTTTGTCAGAAGGCATGTATTAGAGCAATTTGAGCAGACCAATGACACCTTTGTCAGGAAGGCATGTATTAGAGCAATTTGAGCAGACCAATGACACCTTGTCAGAAGGCATGTATTAGAGCAATTTGAGCAGGACCAATGGACACCTTTGTCAGAAGGCATGTATTAGAGCAACTTGAGCAGACCAATGACACCTTTGTCAGAAGGCATGTATTAGAGCAATTTGAGCAGACCAATGGACACCTTTGTCAGAAGGCATGTATTAGAGCAATTTGAGCAGACCAATGACACCTTTGTCAGAAGGCATGTATTAGAGCAATTTGAGCAGACCAATGACACCTTTGTCAGAAGGCATGTATTAGAGCAATTTGAGCAGACCAATGACACCTTTGTCAGAAGGCATGTATTAGAGCAATTTGAGCAGACCAATGACACCTTTGTCAGAAGGCATGTATTAGAGCAATTTGAGCAGACCAATGACACCTTTGTCAGAAGGCATGTATTAGAGCAATTTGAGCAGACCAATGACACCTTTGTCAGAAGGCATGTATTAGAGCAATTTGAGCAGACCAATGACACCTTTGTCAGAAGGCATGTATTAGAGCAATTTGAGCAGACCAATGACACCTTTGTCAGAAGGCATGTATTAGAGCAATTTGAGCAGACCAATGACACCTTTGTCAGAAGGCATGTATTAGAGCAATTTGAGCAGACCAATGACACCTTTGTCAGAAGGCATGTATTAGAGCAATTTGAGCAGACCAATGACACCTTTGTCAGAAGGCATGTATTAGAGCAATTTGAGCAGACCAATGACACCTTTGTCAGAAGGCATGTATTAGAGCAACTTGAGCAGACCAATGACACCTTTGTCAGAAGGCATGTATTAGAGCAACTTGAGCAGACACAATGACACCTTTTGTCAGAAGGCATGTATTAGAGCAATTTGAGCAGACCAATGACACCTTTGTCAGAAGGCATGTATTAGAGCAACTTGAGCAGACCAATGACACCTTTGTCAGAAGGCATGTATTAGAGCCAATTTGAGCAGACCAATGACACCTTTGTCAGAAGGCATGTATTAGAGCAATTTGAAGCAGACCAATGACACCTTTGTCAGAAGGCATGTATTAGAGCAATTTGAGCAGACCAATGACACCTTTGTCAGAAGGCATGTATTAGAGCAATTTGAGCAGACCAATGACACCTTTGTCAGAAGGCATGTATTAGAGCAATTTGAGCAGACCAATGACACCTTTGTCAGAAGGCATGTATTAGAGCAATTCCCCGCTTGTGGAACCTTAAAGTAGACGAAGAAAAGAACTTAACTGTATTGTTTTTATTCCATACAAATCTAATGAAAGATCACACATTCTACTCTGGTATGTAAATATTCACTTTAGATCCAACAAGGTCTCCTTTGGGACCAGGATCCCGCAGAATCAGCAGCATGAGCACATTCAACCGTTCTGCCAGTGTGGACTCCAAGCTCAGCATGTCCGTCATCCAGAAAGGCAAAGAAGACTTCAATGTGCAGCCTCATTTTCCTGTGATACATCTGCCTTTTCTGCAGCCATCCTCCGTCTTACCAGGTAGTTGTTGTGGATAGATGTTTTTGTTGTTGTTGTCGATCCAGTAACCCCAGGTTCCTGTCCTACAGCTCAATTCCATGTATTAATTCAAGTAATATTCAATCACTCAATTAACCAATCAATCAAGTGCCATTTCCACATTAAAGGTTGGCAGAAATGGATCCCCAATACTGTCCTGTCTCTCACTCTGGCTGGACACTCTGACAGACTAATGTTTGTCCGTTTCTTAATGTTATCCCCAGCGGCATTATTGCCATGAAACTTGCCTTTGTACTGACTATGTACAAGTAATGAATGGTTGAATGGATCAGTAAGTAAGGACCTTTTTACACACCTTCAAGTGTGTAGGATATACGGTGCTAAACCCATATGTAAATAGACCAAGTCAGCACTCTATGGGTCATGTGGTCAGTATGGCCACCTTTACTCCCTAAGACATTTCCTGGTACCCATTTTAGGCTGGGTGGACCCGGGAACCCAGATCAATTTAAAAGATTGTAATCCGCTATTGAATGAATGATGGGATCTTAACTGCCTACACCCCTTGTATCGTCTGACTTGGGCTCCGAAGGTTGTGGTGTTCAATCCCGGGCCACGTTCTTCACTTCACGGGTGCAATTTTTTGGAGACTTCTGAGGGTCGTCACTGGAACTACGGAGTTCGTGCTTTGTGTGATGTTTTCTGCACTGCGGAAAGAGACCGAGCCATATGGGATAGTTTAGTTTAGTCGATGGATCAACATCACGGCGGCACATGGGTGCAATCCATAAGTGCTCCGTTCTCCTCCTAACTCAAACCTGAGCCTGGAGAAACTCAGCTCAGTGCACGAACTCCATAGCACCGGCGAGGATCCTGAAATACTTTGGCTAGATTTTTAACTCGAAATTTTGCCCGGGCAGCGCCGTTAGGCTACTCTTTTTCGATTTCCAACTGCCAAGGGATTTTTTACGTGCGCAACAATACACACGGGCGTCCGATCTCACTACCCAGAGACCAGGGGAAATTTTATTACTAGAAGTCTACGAGAAAAAATCTCGGTCATCACAAGGGAACTCCAGCATTCGAGGCGGACACCATACCTCGAGACTACGCAGCCATATAGGATAAAACCCGGTGCAATGAAGTCAACCCTGTCAACTTTTGAAGCGACCCTTTGTACATTTGTGTGTGTGTGTGCTCTCTTGCTTTGAACTCAAGCGTAATCCTATACACAATACTTCTAGTAGTGCCGGACTGAATTTTGTGTGTGGATTAGTTTTCCCTATTATCAGTGTCCCTTGCCATTAGGCTGAACTCACTCTGACTTCAGAGGTACTTGTCTGGAATAGGGGTTGAACTCCTTACCTCGGCATCAGCACACTGGATGTTTAAGAACACAGTTCTTATCCATTCGCCCATGCTGACCTACCCCTTGTATGGGATACCCTGGGTGGAGATTCCCACCAGTACTTCACCAAGGAACCGTGGGGTGTCTAGGTAGTCATGGAGTCAAAGTAGACTTCTTCCTGCAGCGAGGTGCTGTTGCCATTTAGAGATGATAGATTCTAATGTATGATAACTATATCTTTTCAGTTGTTGTCTTTCTCCTACTTCTCTGAGCACCACTCAATACTAGTGAGGTTTATGTGCTGCCTTAGTGACCTTGAAGGCTCCCTAATGGATATTCTCATAATCTGTCATAATGTCTTCCACAGGAATCAGCAGCAGCATAGCCAAGAACCTGGCCGGTGGCAGCTTCATCAGCAAAGTCCTGCTGGCCAATGCAGACGCCTTGTGTGCAGCAGCTTCACCGTTGATAGAACAAGACATTCCGTTGTAAGTTGCCATGGGATTCTTGACTCTCTTGGGCTTTTTTTTAACCTTCCCTCTTACAGCATGCCGGCTCCCTGGTGAAGGAGTTATGGGCGTAGTTTGTAATCCCGCATACCCGTGTTCGATACACAATTTGGCAGCAGAATGCCTTGCATTGGTTTTTTTACGAAATGGTATGGGTGCCGGTGTTACTGTTCTTTGCTAACTCTGTTAGTGTTGGTAACAATGTTTGTTATAGAGGTGAAAGGCAGAAAAAGAACATAGCTTTGTGACTACGGATAGAATTGTGGAGTTTATGAAAGGCTATTTATCGGTGAATAAATAAATTATTTAATCCATCCTTCATGTACAATGCCGATAAGCGTGGGCGGTCATGTTCTGCCATCTCACTTGATTACCAGAGTCGTGGATCAGCTCCTTGTTCCTGTCTCGACCATGCCACGTGGCCAAGCCATCTAGGTATTTACTTCTCGGTCTTCCCCTTGGTCTCTTCCCTTCGATCTTGCCAGTCGTCACCAAGTTCTCCGAGTCATTTTTTCTCATAACATGCCAAAAAAATTTTGACTGTCTACGCCTAATGTCTCCAATCAGTTTACAATCTTCATTTGTTTCTTGAAGGACTTGTTCATTGGTTTTTCTGTCTGTCCATGGTATTCTTTGCATTTTCCTCAGAAACCACATTTTCACAGCCATCAGCTGTTTTTCAGCTTGACTGCTCATTGTCCACGCTTCACATCCATACAAAAGTACAGGTTCTATGTAGCACTTTATCACTCTTTTTTCTTGTTTCAGTGAATGACATAAAAATATGAATTAATGGAAAGAAAGAAACCTAGTGTATTAATAAGATGGAAGATAGTTAAATAAGAGTGAGTGAATGAATGGCATGAGTGAAAGATACTGAATAAATAAATGAAAGAATCATTATAACTATTGGCACTAAATGAATACATTGAGGAAAGACACTGAATTAGCAAAGACATTGGTGATGATGATGATGATGATGATTGATTGAATAAATAAGTGAAATGAATGAATGGAATGTAAAAGAAAATAAATACATAAAACATGGAGGTAATTTAGAAATGGAAGCAAACACACTGAATGAATGTAGGAATAGAAGAAAAGATACAGAATGAATGCAGAAATTGAAGAAAAGTTATAGACTGTGTGAAGGAAACAGTGGAATGAAAGACACTGAATTCATGTATACAAGAAAGGAAAGACACTAAGTGAAGGAAGCAGTAAAATGAACAATACTGAATTAATGTAGAGAAGAAAGGAAAGACACTGAATTAAGAAAGGAATAAAAGGAAAGACAAGGAATGAATTAATAGGAGAGTGAACATTTGTCTGGCTGTAAGTGAATAATAAATGACGCTGTTGACTTCTGCAGAGAATCTTACCACGAGAAGTGTGTTATGAACAATTACTTTGGGATCGGGTTGGATGCCAAGATTACTCTGGAGTTTCAGAACAAACGGGAGGAGCATCCAGAGAAATGCAGGTGAGAGAATGAAGTTCTAAACTTTCCTGTCAATTGTTGGTCCTCGGGACAATTTGTTTGTTTCAGGTACTAGTGTTCTATCAGTGAAGTAAGGGTTGAAGAATTTAATGGCCTGGGGAGAGTCGTGGTATGCAGTGGTTAGCTGCTTGCTGGCCCGGTGGTTGTCTGATTGAATCCATCTCAAGGCCAATTTTAAAAACTGACCTGAACAGCCCAAAATGAGTGACAGGAAATGACAGCTACAGACTGAATGACATGACAGCTACAGACAGAATGACATGACAGCTACAGACAGAATGACATGACAGCTACAGACAGAATGATGTGACTGCTACAGACGGGAGATGACAGTTACAGACTGAATGACGTGACAGCTACAGGCACAATGGCTTGACAGCTACAGACTGACATGACAACACATAAATCGGCTTGGCAGGCGCACACACATAAATGGGCTGGGCAGACACACACACACACACAAATGGGTTTGCCAGACACACACGCACACATAAATGGACTTGACAGACATGCACACATAAATGGACTTGACAGACACACACACACAGAACATTGCAGACTCAGAGCACACATCCATCAAATGGGTCTCACTGACTCTGCCACTTGCAACAGTGGAGCACCAAACCAAATCCCCAGGGCATGACCTGTTAGAGTGCCCTGGCTTCACCAGACACAGAGAGGAAACGGTCCACAGATGCGACCCTTTGAGCCAAACTCTGGGGGGCCAGTGTGGACCTCAAGCAGGTCACCCTTTTTGTGACCCAGGTCAGAATACACACATAGCAAATGTTGGTCTCTGAAGATGAAAAAGTACCCAGAAATGTCGCGGGAAGTAAATGCGGCCGACATGATATTTACTACATTATCCATTGAGTGCTGACTGGTCTGTATAAATATACGGATAGCACAATATACAGGGTGTATTGTCAATGACTGCAGTGTTTGAAAATATTGCCAATCCAAGTTTTTGTATTCGCCCTCTGTAAAGTTCATGCAACATAATAGGTAAATACAAAACTTGGACCAACAATATCTTCAAACACTGCAGGCATATAAAAGATAGGTGAACTGTTAGAAAACTGGAACTCATGAAAAGAAAGCTACTTTAACAAGTGAAAGAGAAAAGCGCCAATCAAAAGGAAAAATGGACAATGCGGCCGGAGGGCACATGAACCCACAGTCAGATATGACTGCAGAAGCTAGTATTGTTGGTTTATTTGTAGGTCATTACTACGTATTTTATTTGTATGTTGTTTTTTAGAGTTAAAAATAAATGTTTTGCATATCCTTCACAGGACATCGCTGTCAACATCAGCATCTTTCAGCTGATTGTTGATTTCTTGGCAAGTTTACGCTCAGTAGTTTGCCATTGCTTTCTGAGTGACCGGCTCACGTACCCCGTAAGTTACCGATGCGGTTAGAACCGCTACCGATTCTCGCCGTCCCCACGTTACTCACGAGAGTATACGGGATTACAGAGAAAGTGGTGTAACCCCTAGACCAGAGAGACCGTCTTTTTAGAGTTACAAGATGTAAAATACTTTTTCTATTAAAGATAAAAATAACAAAGGGCCCGGTTTGGTGCCATTACGATATGTTGGGGATGTGATGCTAGGCCCATATGTTCATGCCCAAACAGCACAACATCTGATGTGATGGGTGTCATATGGTGCTACACATGTATATTACATTCATGCTCTCTATGTTTCTCTCTCTCTCTCTCTCTCTCTCTCTCTCTCTCTCTCTCTCTCTCTCTCTCTCTCTCTCTCTCTCTCTCTCTCTCTCTCGTAAGTAAATCTATGGAATATCTCCCTCCCTCCCCCCCCCCCCCCCCCTCTCTCTCTCTCTCTCTCGTCTCTCTCTCTCTCGTCTCTCTCTCTCATCTCTCTCTCTCTCTCTCTCTCTCTCTCTATGTCTTGTCAATCTATGAAATTCTCTATCTCTATCTCTCTCTCAGTCAGTCAGTGGAATGAAAGATCCGGATTGAATAAAATGAAAAATTAATTCTTTTTCTTTCTCTTGCACACAAACACACACAAAGATACATTTTTATAAGTGATATATTCATTGTTGTGTATATCCTGTGTTTGGGTTCATCTCTTTCATGCATTCCATGTTGTTTTAAACAGCCAAGACTCAACAGACTTTTCATTGAGTTAGTAGAAGGAAAACAATAGCATAGAAAGGAGGTAGCTATCTCAGCTCATACAACTGTACCTTAGCATTTGTGAATTTGTTTAGCATTCCTTGCCTCTTTGATGGCCATTTCCTTTAGGATTGTATCTCATTAACTTCTGTGATGTTGTTAACAGGAGCCGGACTAAGAACTTGATGTGGTACGGTGTCCTTGGAGGCAAGGAGATGATCAGCCAGACATTCAAGAACCTGGACCAGCGAGTTCTCCTGGAGTGTGATGGGCAGAGGATACCTTTACCTTCACTACAAGGCATTGTGATACTTAACATTCCAAGGTGAGAGGTCAAGCTCATGTCAGATCATGCATGTGGGAGTCAGCATGGCCGAATGGATAAGAGCGCATGTTCTTAAACATCCGGTGTGCTGATGCTGAGGTAGCAGGTTCAACCCTACACCAGTTGGACTAAAATGTTGATTTTTCGTCCTTGACTTGGGAACGCAAAATTACAAGTATCTCTGAATTCGGAGTGGGTTAGCCTGATGGCGAGGGACACTGGTAATAGGGAAAGCTAATCCACACACAAAAATCAGTCCCATGTACTGTAAGTAGTTGCACATGTATGGACAACGTTTGAATTCAAAGTGAGTGAACATTAATCAATCATGAATGTAATTGACCTCCTGCTTGCATGAGTAAGACAGTGGTCTCCAGCAGAATCAGTTTTTTCTTTTTCTTTTAACCCTCCAGTTCAGCTCTGGAGTCAAACCTGGTTTATAAAAAGGAAATGTTACTTCTGAAGTCAGAGTGGGTTCCCCTGATGGCCAGGGACACTGGTAATAGGGAAAGATAAACTATACACAAAATTCAGTTCAGTGCTACTAGAAGAAGTGTCTATGGATCACACTTGAGTTTAATGTCAGCGAGCGCCCCAAAAAAGTAAAATCTTATCATTGTCAGAATTTTTGGGGGATTTGTCTGGGGAGGGAAGGTGGAGAGGAAAGGAATTGGAACCCCACCTTATTCTATGATCTAGAATTTGTGAATACCCAACACTTTACACTAGATGCTTTATCTGTACATTAATTGGGCAAGTTTTTTGTTTGTTAAAGTATTGCTCCTTTTGAAAGTAGAATTACCAACTTGTTAAATCTTTTTAACTAATCTGGAAAATAAAACCTGCTCATAATTTAACTACAAAATCCTTTTTGAGTTCACAAGGATAGAAAAATAAAGAGACCAAAGAAACACACTGAGAAGGGAATTAGAGACCGAGATTAGAAATGTAGGAAAGATGTGAAATGAGCTACAAGACATAACAAGAAAAAGGGAGTTTGAAGGGAGGTGGGTATAGGCTCAATGTACGCCACAACCTCGCAGCCATGCATGCCCCATTTTACTACTTCACCTGTATCGTCGTCATGCGTTGTTCCTTTCGTGATGCTTCCTAGTTATATTTGGTACTTATTTGGATTATAGATTAGAATTGTCTCATTCTTCTTTTAGTGAGCCCGTGTCTGTGGCTTAGAGACAGACCAGATTAAAAATAAGCACTTTGTAAGCAGACCACCTTGGGGTAATTTGCATCTTGGTATAAATGTTGGTCGTTTCGAAAGCAGTGGCATATTTCTGAACGTAACATTGCCTTAAAATCACAAATGGCCAAAAAATGTTAGGGTTGATTGTTTTTACTTTTAATAATGTGCTTTGTAGTTCTCTTTTCTAAGAGCATAAATTATAGTTTAGAATTGTAACATTGTTTCTTCAAGATGTATAAGTTATAGTTTACAATTATGTCATTCTTCTCGATGTGTTTATATTGTGTCATTCTTCCTCAAGATGTGTAGTTTATAAAGTTGTCATCTTTCTTCTAGATGTATATAATAATAGATTACAATTTTGTCATTCTTCTTCAAGATGTAAATAATTATAATTTACAATTATGTCATTCTTCCTCAAGATGTAGAAATTATAGTTTATAATTATGCCATTCTTCTTCAGTATGATTTTAAATTTAATTTATTATAATAAGGGCTCATGGTTCCTCAGCGGCCAGATCTCAGTGTGTCATTCAGATGACCCCCTCTGCTAGTGACCCTGGCAACATCAAGTGCAGATACTACACTAAACTTTCTTAGCCAACACTCTTTTTTTTTCAGGACCATTAACGTTTTATTACAGAAACAAACTACTTGTGTTGGTGTTGCTGGTTTTTTTTTTTTTTTTTTTTTTTTGCGCTCACTCACTTTGAACTCAACAGACACCCTACTTCTAGTAGTCCTGGACTGAATTTTGTGTGTGGATTAGCTTTCCCTATTAACATTGTCCCTCGCCATCAGATGAACCCACTCCGACTTCAGAGGTACTTGTAATTTACATCCCCAAGTCAAGGACAAAAAGTCAACATTTTAGTCCAACTGTCTGATGTTGGGGTTTAACCTCTTACCTCAGCCTCAGCACACCGGATGTTTAAGAAAATGCGTTCTTATCCATTCGGCCATGCTGACCTATGGTGTTGCTGGTGCTTCCTGGCCTGCTGTGCCCTCCACATCTTCTGCAACAACACCTGCATGTCCTCCCTCTTATGTTTGCCTCCGATGTGGGTACCCAACCTCTTTTTGCAGAATTTCAGTGCATGCTTGTCCTACTAGATTTTCAACGATTCTTGACATTTTTGTTTCATATGGAGAGAAGCCAGCAATCTCATGAACAAAATCTCTAACAAATGTTGTGTGCTTTGTTGCTGTCCCCTTTCTGCAATTAGGTCTTTGCTTCCTTCCAGCCTCAAGTTTGTCAACTTTGTGACTCTTGTCAAGACCAACTGCCAATTTACAATGGATTCCCATTTATTTCTACGTTCTTTTTCGATGGTGAATTAGAAAAGCCAAAAGATTTTTTTTCAAAGGGCTCACGGTTTCCAGAGGGGCCAGAGCCGCCCCATTAGGCCCTTGCGTCTCTGTGTGTTGGTTGTGTTGGGTGATCATCCCGGCCCCTGGCAAGATCAAGCACTACACTTTGATCTTAGCCAAAAGGTCGAGAGGTGATAAAATATGGATAGTTTACAAAGTTGCCATCTTTCTTCATATATATAATTATAGTTTACAACACAGAAGATGTATTACTTGTTCAGGTTTTGCCATTGATTGTTCATTTCATAAATGTTTCCACAGCTATGGAGGGGGAGCTAACTTCTGGGGTGGATCTAAGCAAGATGAGGTAAGACAAGTTTCTATTTCAAGATTGATCTCCCTTGCTTGATTCTTTTAGTCTGAAACAACTTGGTATGTGTGATTAGTGATTCGTCTTGAATCCCAGTCATTGTGTATTGCATTCTCGTACACTTGGTCTCTGACATTTTGTCAGTGCATGCCAAAGAAATCTTCTCCGGCGGCCACTTCTACTATGTATTGAGTTTTTTTAAGGTAATTCACTCGTGATTTTGTTATATTTGTCTTACCTAGTGGTCTCCAGAAGAACTGTTTAGTTATGCTAGTAAATGGTTTTATTTTTATGTGTTCTATCCTGTGGCAGCATCTTTTCTTTGCCTCTGGTTTTACTGAAGTTTATCTAGTTATGTCCACGAGCTCCTTATTTGTGGTTTTGTCACACTATCTCATATCCTCTATTCTGTGCATGTATTGAGTAATATTTGTACTTGTTTCTGACCCATGCAGCGTTACTGATTTGGCAATAACATTGAGTGAGTTCTCAGTTCTGTCAAGAAGGAAAGTAACCCCATCGCAGATACTGCCAAAGGAATGTGAAATAATCAGCTGTCACATATACTAAATCATAAATGTATTCCCCAGGGGTACATGGGGTGAGTGACCAGTCTCCCTCCTCGCTACTTTTCCTGATATGGGAATAATAATAATAAAACCCTAGGATAACAGCCAGTCCCCTTTTTGTAGACCAGTATATTCCACATAGCTAATAAGTGCCACACCATTCATGTAGTATTGATTTTGGCATTTTGCCCATGCCTTTATCATATATATTGTTGTTGTTGTCAGTTAGCCTTGAATGATGTATGAATGAAATAGTGTATGAAAGTGAGTGATAGAAGGGCAAGAATGTTAGACGGGCCTGCGTGCCCAATTCTTAACCCTTTGAAAATAAAGTATGTTCTTGTTCATTCGTTTGTTCGATATGGGTGGGTCAGCCCCAGAGCCAAACTAAACAGAAATAAACCCAACCTTGCCACTACCAGGGTTTGAACCCCATAGGTGTGTGAGTGCATTAACTGCTAGACTGTCACAGCTCGTCTCTGTTACTACCAGTTTCCATTCCTGGTAATTTCCACATATTTCCTCATGAATGTAAAACTCTTTTTACCTTTCCATGTTGATTAGATTTGTGCAAGATTTTAAAAAGAGTTAACATGGTCATCAATCAATTAGTCAAGTGCCTTCTCTGCAATGAATGTTGGCTGCAGTAGATCCTCCAACATTTCCTGTTTCTCACACTCTGTACACTCTGAAAAACAACTGCTCATCCATGCCATTATATCATCATCCCACTTGTATCGTTGCCTGCCTCTTGCTTGCCTGCTTGTAGATATTTCCTTTGGCATAATTGTTGTTATTGTGGCATGTCTTCTGATGTGGCCAAAACTAATAGATGTGTCTCTTTCTGTTTTCTTCCATCACCACTCTTTTCATTCCATGTTTCTATATAACACTGATCTAGTATATATTAAGTTCCTACATGTTTTTTTATAACCTTGGTCTAGTTTGTGTGAAGTTCTTCCTATTATAGACCTTAAAGTAAGTACTATGTGCCACAGGAACAGTTGTACATGTCTGTGTTTCAGAACTTCACTGCACCAAGCTTCGACGACAGGATTCTGGAAGTTGTGGCTGTGTTTGGGGGAATGCAGATGGCCATGTCTAGGGTCATAGACTTGCAGCATCATCGGATAGCCCAGGTTGGTGAATGTCACACATGTCAGCCTCTCTCTCTCTCTCTCTCTCTCTCTCTCTCTCTCTCTCTCTCTCTCTCTCTCTCTCTCTCTCTCTCTCTCTCTCTCTCTCTCTCTCTCTCTCTCTCTCTCTCTCTCTCTCTCTGTGAGTGGTGGTGGGTTGGTGGGTGGCGTTGAATGTCACATATCAACCTGTGTGGGGGTTAATATCACAAATGTCATCCTGTGTGGGGGTTAATGTCACATATATCAACCTGTGTGGTGGTGAATATTACAGATATCACTTTTTGTGGGGGTTAATGTCACACATGTTACTTTGTGTGGTGGTGAATGTCTCAGATGTTAGAATGTGTGGGGGGTGAATGTCATAGATATCAGCCTGTGTGTGGCGGGTGAATGTCACATATGTCAACATACATTTGAGTTAATATGACACTTGACACTTTGTGTGGAGGGTGAATGTCACAGATGTCGGGGGGGGGGGGGGGGGGGGAATGTGTTTTGAATGCTGCAGATGTCACTTTGTATTAGGGTGAATGTCACAGATATCACTTTGTGTGAGGGTGAATGTCACATATGTCAACCCATGTAGGGGTGCTAAAGTCTCTAAAATCATGTCTTGTGATCTCCTCCTGCCTTGGCTGCCCTCCAACTTTCCTGTTGTGTCAGTACTTTCCTGTTCCAGTTACCCCTTCTCATGACATGCTATACATCAGTGGTTATTATTGTTTCAGTGTCGAACAGTCAAAGTGACCATCCTAGGCGATGAAGGGGTTCCTGTGCAGGTCGACGGAGAGGCCTGGATCCAGCCTCCTGGTTATATCAGAATAGTTCACAAAAATAGAGCACAGATGCTGATTCGAGACAGAGTAAGTGTGTATATGTTTAGTAGTTCTTTTTAATATGAGATGACTTAACACACAAGAATTCATAGTCCTGCATCATATGTCTTTACCTTCTATTTGTGAAGACTTAACACACGACCTCATGAGGACTGGTCACCACTCCTCATGTCTTACCCTACTGTATGTGATGAATTAACACTTCACACTCCTGCTCCAGTTTCTGCTAAGGTATTATCTTTACCTAAACCTACATTTGAAGTTATCGTATCTAAATGCCATTACTAAAAGCTAACCTTCATCTACGTATCAGGGCACTCAGGTGTGAAAGGCAATGAGCAAACTGATCAAGCTGGAAAGAGGAATAGATAGGGCAAACATCATCAATGTCATAAGAGAGACACTGGACAAACAAATGACTTTAAGGAATCTGTTTCCTTGCCCAGAGTGAGGAAGATGGGGTTGAAGCTGAGAGCTTCCGGACATGATCATGAACATTTTCATTAACAAAAACAGAATTGGTGTGATCAGTCGATATTTGGTGGTGGAATATTGAGAAGATCTGAGCACCTATGGACATGGTCCGGAGTGTAATGATGACCCTCACTAACCACTAATTCAAATGGCACATAACATCCTTAGAATTAAATTGTAAGAAGGCACAGATTATGGTTGTCACTAAAAGAAGTAAATGGGAATATTCTTACATAAGTGAATCGGTACAATTATCTCAAAACAGTTATAAATCTGATGGGAGATGCCTTGAAAATAGTAGAAAAAGAATCGACATGAGAAAGATAGCCTTTTGCAAGATGGAAAACGTACTGACCAATTAAAAAAATGTCATTTGCAACGTGAAAAAGTGTTGAGGTGCTACATAGAACCTATACTTTTGTATGTATGTAAAGCTTGGACAATGTGCAGTCAAGCTGAAAAACATCTGATGGCTGTGGAAATGTGGTTTCTGAGGATAACACAAAGAATATCATGGACACACAGAAAAACCAATGACCAAGTCCTACAAGGAACAAATTAAAATTGTAAACTAATTAGAGAAACTAAACGTAGAGTCAAAATTTTTTGGCCACGTTATGAGAAGAAATAAATTGGAGAACTTGGTGACAACAAGCAAGATCGAAGGGAACAGACCAAGAGGAAGACCCAGAAGTGAATACCTGGATGGCTTGGCCACGTGGCATGATCAAGATTGGAACACGGAGCTGATCCATGACTCTGGTGATCGAGTGAGATGACGAAACATGACTGCACACGCTTATCGGCATGACACATGATGAATGGATAACATTATCCTCAAGTGTGGCATTACCTAAACATACAGCATTTCCCACAGACATGTGACACAGGTGCAACACACACTGAATTTGTCTGCTTGTATCTGCAGACGTTTGAAAATGTGTTGAAGTCCTGGTCAGAGAAACAGAAAACAGATCGTCCTACAAGCCCACAGCCGTTGTCTCTCACTGAAGATGAGACCCAGGCATTAGTCAACTTTGTGGAGGCCACGTCGGCTGTGATTCGAAGGTAAGCTGACACAGTACGCCCCAATGCAGTTTTCTACTATGTGTCTGGGATGTGATAGGACCATCACATGTTGTAGACCTGAATGTATGGAGGACTAGGTGGCTTATCTTTCCCTCACTGTAGCAAGCGACAAGCCCAGGTGTCAGACTTGTTGTGCCCAACAAAGTTTGAGTGATATAAATGTAGAGTGATTCAGAGAATGGTTGGTGTACATGTGGAATCATACAAAAGTAGGGTTAAAAATGGTAGGCTGATACAAGTCTCATCTCATCTCATCTTGTTCCTCTTGTACCTTGCGGTGTCAAGGTGAAGTTTAAACAGCGGGAGAGTGCCCATTTATGGGCTTCATGTATCGAGATTCCCATGGTCTCATCATTTGCGCTCCTGGCCTCATCTTCTGTTTCCATTTGGTCTTGTTGTGGTATACTGTTAGTTGGTAACCTAGTTACATTGCCAAACCATTTGACTTGCTGCCTTCTAATGAAATCTAGCACTGCTAAACCCCCACTTTAGTCCTGATGTCTTCATTTCAGATTTCCTCGCTTCTTGATACATTAATATGATGATACAAGTGTAGGATGAAAATGGTGGCTAATACAGTGATAGGTTTATACATAGGACTAAAGTGGGGGTTATAGCTTTGTTACAAAGGTAAGGTGATATCTAGTTTGTATTCTTCAGGTGCTCAGTCTACAGTAGGCATCATCTTTCATGTCCCTGTCATCTATTTTGATGAAATTTGTGTTGCCCATCTGATTAACTGTTTCTTTTCCCACGGACATGCTGATGTGTTGGGAAACAATCAGGTTGACATATTCACTGGCTAGGGAATTGGTGCATGGTAAGGGGCATATATGGTCAGGGCCCTTTGAAATGATTGCATAATGTGGGAGAACAAATAAATCATCATGGCCTGGGTTTAGTGGTGCAGCAAGGAGTGACCGGAGGATCTGGCCAACACTCTTAGTCCAAGGAAAGGCCAGACAGACATATTCAGACTGCAGCTGGTGCTATTAGTATTGGAAGTCTCACTGGCTGTTGAAGATGAGGATGAAGTTGAGCATATGAGAATATCCTGAGTGCTGTAATGTGGGTTCTTGGCTCAATTCAACTACCCAGAAGGTGGAGAAGGGAGTCTATGGCAAAGTGGTCAAGCTGTCTGCCTCGCGCTCCGAAGGTTCGATTATAGGCTACATCTTTCAGTTCACAAGTGCATTTTTCTCGGAGACTCCTGGGGATCATCGCCGGAGCTATGGAGTTCGTGCTTTGTGCGCCGGCTGGGCATCCTGCCGAAAGAGACCCAGCATTATGGGATAAAACTCGGGGCAATGAAGTCGATCCTCTCGACTTTAAGACCCAGAAAGTTATGACAACTGTGTGGTGAGGGCTGCTATAATGATAACAATAAAATCACAATAACATTGCTTTCACCTGGGACAAAAATGCACCTTGTGAAAAGTAAATATGTTGACATGTTTCTTTATTATGTTCTTTCTAAATGTAAGATGTACAATCATTACACGTAGGTTGGTTCATGTGAAGAATAGAACACACACACTATGCATTGTTTGGACATAAAGAGTTAAGCTTTCCACCTATATCTTTCTCTGTCCTCCTGTGCCTCTCTTGTCTTGTATTTTCCCCACATACGGCTGGTTTCTATATTTAATCTCTTCTGTTAATATGCCCATACATTTCATTTGTCTTTGCCTTATGGTTGTGATGAGTGGTCTTGTAACACCCCCAGCTCTGAGTAACTCAGTGGTTTCTTCTCTGTACAGTGTCTCTGTACATCTCCTGTTTCTTCACCATTTCATTACTGATCATCCATCGTTCACATCCATACAGAAGCTCAAACCACACATAGCTTTTTAGTATTTTCAGTAAGCTGATCTTTAGGTACTTGTAATATTTTTGTTTTTCATGACGTTGCTCATTCTTTTAAAAGAAACTTTGAATATGCCGATTCTTTTCTTTATCTCGCGTGTGTGTCACCGTCACATCTTCCATCACATGTCATAGTGTAGCCTAGACGTTGAAAATTATTAACTATTAATAATGATTAACTAACTAATAAATATTAATAACTATTAATAATAATTAATAATTGATTATCGCACCATTACAGTTTATAAAGCATGTTGAAATGTGTGCTTTCTTGGACACCATCATCCATTCAGTTTTGCTAGTCTTTAATAATAATTCCTATTTCATGCTCCTCTTGTATCATCATCATTTTATGTCCTGTCAGATGGTGTGCATGTTCATCTACCTCCAGAGATCTCAGTCCTTGTTGTTTTGGATGAATTCTTTAGATAGTATTCCTCCTTGCCACCATCGGCCTCTTCTACCACTGATACCACCTTGCATAGGGAATATATATGTATAAACACACTCTCTATGTGTGTTTACACACACACATGCACGTGTGCGCATGCACAGAGAGAGAGAGAGAGATATGCACTCATCAAGCACGTTGTATGTCTGACATGTCCTTGGAAAAAAACCAAATTTCCTAGAGAAAACGGTGAAATCCCCAAAGAGTTTGGCACATTTTACTACAACCCTTGTACGCAGGATGGGAGTGTACAGTGATTTGATGATAGAAGGAAGGATGATTTACAGGTAGACTAAAACAGTTGAGTGAACATATGAACAAATGATCAAGCAAACTTTATTTTGAAAAGGTCGCAAAATCCAACCAATCATCTTTTGCACATCACTTATATGTCATCTATGGTGCGTTGATGCATGTTAATGACATACGAGGAAACTAGAGCTACAAGTTTCCAGGAATATAAAAATACACTTCAAACACAAGAGAGGTTGTATTGCCAAGCTGTTATCTAACGCAGGTCAAAGTATTGAGTCTGGTGCTTCATGTGTTGACCTCCTCACAGTGATGCTGTCATTTTCTCATGGTAACACATATCACATCCTCAGTGTCATTTTCTCATGGTAACACATGTCACATCCTCAGTGTCATTTTCTCATGGTAACACATATCACATCCTCAGTGTCATTTTCTCATGGTAACACATGTCACATCCTCAGTGTCATTTTCTCATGGTAACACATGTCACATCCTCAGTGTCATTTTCTCATAGTAACACATGTCACATCCTCAGTGTCATTTTCTCATGATAACACATATCACATCCTCAGTGTCATTTTCTCATGATAACACATATCACATCCTCAGTGTCATTTTCTCATGGTAACACATGTCACATCCTCAGTGTCATTTTCTCATAGTAACACATGTCACATCCTCAGTGTCATTTTCTCATGATAACACATATCACATCCTCAGTGTCATTTTCTCATGGTAACACATGTCACATCCTCAGTGTCATTTTCTCATGGTAACACATGTCACATCCTCAGTGTCATTTTCTCATGATAACACATATCACATCCTCAGTGTCATTTTCTCATGGTAACACATGTCACATCCTCAGTGTCATTTTCTCATGGTAACACATGTCACATCCTCAGTGTCATTTTCTTATGGTAACACATGTCACATCCTCAGTGTCATTTTCTCATGATAACACGTGTCACATCCTCAGTGTCATTTTCTCATGGTAACACATGTCACATCCTCAGTGTCATTTTCTCATGGTAACACATGTCACATCCTCAGTGTCATTTTCTCATGGTAACACATATCACATCCTCAGTGTCATTTTCTCATGGTAACACATGTCACATCCTCAGTGTCATTTTCTCATGGTAACACATGTCACATCCTCAGTGTCATTTTCTCATGGTAACACATGTCACATCCTCAGTGTCATTTTCTCATGATAACACGTGTCACATCCTCAGTGTCATTTTCTCATGGTAACACATGTCACATCCTCAGTGTCATTTTCTCATGGTAGCACATGTCACATCCTCAGTGTCATTTTCTCATGGTAGCACATGTCACATCCTCAGTGTCATTTTCTCATGGTAACACATGTCACATCCTCAGTGTCATTTTCTCATGGTAACACATGTCACATCCTCAGTGTCATTTTCTCATGGTAACACATGTCACATCCTCAGTGTCAAAGTACTGGATCTGGTACTTCTTGTGTTGACTTCCCTACAGTGATGCCGTCATTTTCTAATAGTAACACATATCAAGCCGGTCTCCGTGGCCAAAGGTTTGCGAACACGGTTCATGAGCCGCTCACCAGGCATTCGAAACGCTCCGCGACCGATTTGTGCAACAGACCGTGTCGCGTTGTGTTATAATGTGTTGGTATGGGAGTCTGTCGTTCAGAAAGCAATGGCAAACTACTGAAGTAAAAACTTGCCTAGTACATCAACAGCAGCTGACAAATGCTGATGTTGACTGCAACGTCCTGTAAGGGATATGCAACATTTAAAAAAAAAAAAAAAAACACGTCACATCCTCAGTGTCAAAGTACTGAGTCTGGTGCTTCTCGTGTTGACTTCCCCACAAGTGATGCCGTCATTTTCTCATGGTAACACATGTCACATGCTCAGTGTCAAAGTATTGGGTTTGGTTTTTCTTGTATTGACTTCCCTACAGTGATGCCGTCATTTTCTCATGGTTACTCTTGTCACATCCTCAGTGTCAAAGTATTGGGTTTGGTTTTTCTTGTATTTACTTCCCTACAGTGATGCCGTCATTTTCTCATGGTTACTCTTGTCACATCCTCAGTGTCAAAGTATTGGGTTTGGTTTTTCTTGTATTTACTTCCCTACAGTGATGCCGTCATTTTCTCATGGTTACTCTTGTCACATCCTCAGTGTCAAAGTATTGGGTTTGGTTTTTCTTGTGTTGACTTCCCTATAGTGATGCCGTCATTTTCTCATGGTTACTCTTGTCACATCCTCAGTGTCAAAGTATTGGGTTTGGTTTTTCTTGTATTTACTTCCCTACAGTGATGCCGTCATTTTCTCATGGTAACACGTGTCACATCCTCAGTGTCAAAGTACTGGGACCGATGCTTCTTGTATTTACTTCCCTACAGTGATGCCGTCATTTTCTCATGGTTACTCTTGTCACATCCTCAGTGTCAAGGTGGCAGCCAAAGCCCATAGATCTGTTGAACACGAGCTCATTCCTATTGCCCAGCAGACATCTGAATGTGTGGACAGGCTGTACCCAGCAGGAAAGATGGCTGAGGTGAGTGTCTGGTCACAGCCAGAGATTTTAGACAGTTGTTGGGTGTTCTTAAACTCACCAGTGTCCAGATATTTGAGTGACAGTTTCAAGCACCTGTTGCAAACTAGGATTGTGTGTCTGTCAAGCTAGGATTTTGTTGTCCTGTGTTGTGACCCCACAGAATCTGTCGTTTGTCAACACCAGCTGAGAAAATCATGAAGGCGTGATTTGTATTTATTTATTTTTCTAAGTTTCATTTTCATACAATGGAAACTGGTAGGCGGTAAATATTTTAATATCCAGCTAAATGTTATGATAATAACTAGATAAATTATATTAAGATTAATATTATAATACTGACAAATGATAAATTACAAATAAATTTTGCAGTTATGTCAAAGCAGCTAGTGTGATAAATAAGTAAATTTTTTTAAATCGCTGTAAAATTTTTGATTATTAGACAGTAAATTTTGTGAGAATAATGTAAATTGTTCCTATGAAATAGAGAGAATCCTAAATACACACGGAGAAGAGAATTATACACAGACGAATACTATGGGGAGAAATAGCAAAGTGTAGGACAACTTGACATGAGTTTGTTGAGAAGTCTTTTGGGATTAGGGGCAGAAGTGGGAGGATATAAATGTGACATAAATAGAATACCATTCAGACTCCATCCAAAAATCAAACCATTCACGGCAGCTGCTTGCCTTTTAGGAAGACCAGTACTAGATGGTTTCCCTGATTGTTTATGGGGAAGTTCTTATAGAACAAAGGCTAGGGCAACAAGGCCGGACAGAAAATGTGAGCAGACAGAGACAATCTGCCTATGCAAGGAGGAATCCAGAAAATAAACCTTAACTGTCGATGTTAACCTCAGTGGCACAGGACTAGAAAGCTAACATCCACGTGCTACAATGGAATGCTATACACTACAATGGAATTCTACGCACTACAATAGATTCTATGCACTGCAGTGGAATGCTATGCACTACAATGGAATGCAGTGCACTACAATGGAATGCAATGCACTACAATGGAATGCTATACACTACAATGGAATGCTATGCACTACAATGGAATGCAATGCATTACAATGGAATGCTATACACTACAATGGAATGCTATACACTACAATGGATGCTATGCACTATACATAACAAAGTTGATCTCAGAAGAAGAAGAGCTTATGTGGCATTCTGTGTCCTTGAATAGTGCACTAAAAGTGTGACCTTTCATTAAAGCGGATGGCAGACTGGTCTAGACATAAGCTGTGAAATCTGAAGAAATCAATTTTAAACGCTTGTTTGACACGTAGGTCATCTGACTCAATGCCAGACCTATTCCACATGATGTCCTGTCTTCTCACAACCCTGCGGCTAATATCTACCATGGTTGGTTGCTAAAGGATCATCCAAACTGCACACATGTATGCTCCAGGCAGCAACCACACAAGGACGTTTTCAACAGAGAGCATGCACTTTTCAGCACCCACAAGGATCCAGATTTGTGTGCCAGGATTTTTTAACATTGCATGGCCTTACAGGGTATTGTGATCAATGCCAGATTGATTTTCTAGGTAATTTTTTGTTCAGTAGTTCGCCATTGCTTTCTGAATGAGAAGTCAGTATTTTAGTTTAACTGATCTTTGTGTGGTATTAACCCACTAATCTGCCATTGGAGCACAGGAAGTTTAATAATGAGTGCTCGGGAAACTGCTATGTGCCCTCGCGCAAAATGTTTTAATTGCTTTCCACGTTTTTATGACCAATGCCGTGGTAGGTCACTTCGCACGGTCCTCTTCATGTAGACCGCGCTTGTTACAAACTCATGCCATGTTCCAGACCTTTATAAACTGGACTATGGCACTCTTAACCTTTCACCCATGGTGACCTCTATACTAGAATTATTTATGCTATAATTATATTTTTTGCGGGCATGTTTTCTCATTTTACAATTTATCATATACAATTATTTCTTAAAAGTACCCCAACATATTGTAACAAAAAGTTAAGAAATATAGGTTTTATGAGTTATTGGACCTGTAATTACATTATATCCATTTATGGAGTACATGCAATTTATCAATAGCATCATGTTCTTTGATTTTTTTGGAATTTGACATTGAAATTTTTTAATCTACTATGAGATAATTTTTCTTTTGTCTTATAAAATTATTTCTGTAAAGTATCAACATATTTAACATAAAGTTGAGATTTAGGCTGTTAGTTGTTGCCTCTGTGATCACATTATGTCCGTATTAGTACATGGAATTTATCGAAAACATGATTGTCTTTGATTTTCTCAGAATTTTGGCATTGAAATTGCACCTATTTTCTGGCATGTCTGCATCAAATATTCTTTTTCAATGTATTGTTTATTTTTTTTTGGTGGGGGGAAGAGGGAATTCATACTTGAATATTGTGACAAATGGCTGACTTTGAAAGGTCGTGTAGAAATTTGACACCATTTTTGAGAAAGTCAGTCAGGAGGTATTTTCTCTTAAATCAATCGGTCACTGTTTGTGTGGAGAATTGGATGTGTCCAATGAATATACTGTCTCTGGCCGGAGTTGTCACACTGCATGTTTGTGTTATATTACACTTATGTGTGAATGTCAGACTTTAGAATGTCTGTTCCATGTGATCAAGATGTTTATAATCTTAAGTGTCTCATCCCAACTACTACTTCTTCTTTTATCATTTTACATTTCTGGTGTCTTATTATCCTTGTCCTATTTTATAAACTTTTAACGCCTGTCTAATTTTCTTCCTTTCTGTTTTATGGTCCCGTGTTTCTGTCTTCCTACAATTTTTTTTTTACTTGTTTTATATGTATTTCTTACCATTTTCTTCCTGTTTTCATTTTATAGCCTGAAATCTCTGTCTTCCCTAATTATCCTTCCATTTTATAATCTTAAATTTTTATCTTCACATTTCCCCCCATTATTTAAAAGTCTAAATGTCTTCTAATTTTTTTAATATTCTTTTTTACAATGTTACATTTCTATCATCTCTTTTTTTTCTTTTTACTTCTTAATTGTAAATTTGTCTCACCAGGTGTGTTGTTTTAGCCTTCAGTTTCTTTTTTTCTTGTCGTCCTGTTTATTTTATAATAATTAATTTATATCTATCTATTGTAATCACAGTCCTATCTGCCTTTCATCTGTTTCGTTACTATTTATATGCATTTAATTGCAACATTGTGTTTTCATATTTCCTTATATTAGCATTCTGATTGTGCAGATCATTTGTTATTTCACAGTTTATGAATATTCCAGTTTTAAAATCATACATATACTTCTTTTTAAAAATATCACAACTCAGCATTCTCGCTGATTACATGTCATTTCCCTAGCTTTAATAGCAGCTAATATCTTCATTCTGTCTTATATCATTTCCTTATCATTGACGTCATCCGTTATCTCACCGATAATATATCATTTCTTTAATTGTGATATCATCACATATCCTCACCATATCATTTAATATTTCTTTAATTTTGATATCATCAACTATTTTCACTGATTGTATATAAATTCCTCAACTTCGACATCATCAGCTATTTTATTGATCTTATATCATTTCCTTCCTTTGACATCATCAGCTATCTCAATTGTATATCATTTCATCATCATTGATGATCATGTATACTCTCCCTGTCATATATATGGTGTATTTTCAATGACTGTGCAGTGTTTGAAAATATTGCCAGTCCAAGTTTTGTATTCACCCTCTGTAAAGTTCATGCAGCATAATAGGTAAATACAAACTAACAAGTTTTTTATTCACCCTCTGTAAAGTTCATGCAGCATAATAGGTAAATACAAAACTTGGACCGGCAATATTTTTAAACACTGCACAGTCATTAAAAATACACCCTGCATTATTTCAGTAATTTTGATATCAACTATTTTCATTGGTTGTATATCATTTCCTCACCTTTGACATCATGAACTATTCTTATCTATCATGTATCATTTCCTCAACTTTGGCATCATCAACTATTCTCATTGTCCTATCTTTGACATGATGAACTATTCTCACTGATCACATGTCGTTTCCTCAATTTTAACATCATCAAATATTCTAAGTGATCATATCTTGTTTCCTCAACTGTAACATCATCAACTGTCCTCACTCTACCCCACATCATTTCCTCAACTGTAACATCACCAGCTATTCTCACTGATCATATATATCATTTCTTGAATATTCCTGGCACTTCATGTCTGTGGCTGTAGATGGATTCCAGTGACAGTGAATCGAACCAGGTTGGCCTAGTTCTGTTAGTCATCAATGTTGTCACAATATGCTTGCAGTATTCAGTATTGTCTGTTGGCATCATGCACCTCATGCCTGAAGATGTTGTTGTCATTTTGTTTAGTTTTCTAACAGTAACAATTGGTGATGTATTTGTTTTTTGCCGTACATAAAATGCTCTGGTGGGTGCCAGTAGACAGCCAAGCCTATCAGCCTCCTGAAATAATACCTTAGTTAGTTTGTTAGTTAGTTAAGTAGCTAGTTTGCTAGTTGGCTAAGTAGCTAGCTAGTTAGTTATCTAAGTAGCTAATTAGTTAGCTAGCTAATTAGTTAGCTAGTTGGTTAGTTAAAGTTAGCTAAGTAGCTAGTTAGTTAGCTAGCTAGTTAGTTAATTAGTTAAAGTTAGCGAAGTGGCTAGTTAATTAGTTAGCTGGCTAGTTTGTTAACTAGTTAGTTAGCTAGCTAGTTGATTAGTTAGTTATTTAATTAGCTAGCTAATTGGTTAGCTAACTAGCTAGTTAATTAGCTAGCTAGTTGGTTAGTGAGCTAGTTGATTGGTTAGTTAGTCAGCTAGTTAATTTGTTTGTTAGTTAGCTAGCTAGTTAGTTTATTGGTTGGCTGGTTGGTTAGTTAGTTGGTTAATTAGTTAGTCAGCTAGCTAGTTGGTTGGCTAGCTAGTTGGTTGGTTAGTTAGCTAGTTGGTTAGTTAATTAGTCAGCTAGTTAGTTAGCTAGTGTGTTATTTAGTTAGTTGGCTGATTGGTTAGTTAGTTGGCTGATTGGTTAGTTAGTTAGCTAGTTTGTTATTTAGTTAGTTGGTTAGTTAGCTGGTTGGTTGGTTAGTTAGTCAGCTAGCTAGTTGGTTGGTTAGTGAGCTAGTTTGTTAGTTAGTTAGTTGGCTGGTTGGTTAGTTAGCTAGTTGGTTGGTTGGTTAGCTAGTTAGTTAGTAGATGGCTGGTTAGTTAAATAGTTAGTTAGTTAGTTAGCTAGTGTGTTATTTAGTTAGCTAGTGTGTTATTTAGTTAGTTGGCTGATTGGTTGGTTAGTTAGCTAGTTTGTTAGTTGGTTAGTTAGCTAGTTGGTTGGTTAGTTAGTGAGCTAGTTTGTTAGTTAGTTAACTAGTTTGTTAGTTGGCTGGTTGGTTAGTTAGTTAGCTAGTTGGTTGGTTGGTTAGCTAGTTAGTTAGTAGTTGGCTGGTTAGTTAAATAGTTAGTTAGCTAGCTAGTTGGTTGGTTAGTTAACTTGCTAGTCAGTTAGTTAGTTAGTTTATCAATCAACAGATGATCCTCACTGCACATTGAACCATGTAGTCGACAAGTGCTCAGATTCCCCCTCTCAATATCTCCCTCGTGTGAACAGCTGACACCAGTTCTTTGGTTTACAATTCTTCTTTGGTTCTCCTGCATAGCACTTTCACCCCTTCTGACTTGATGATCTTCTTACAGGCTGGTCAAGATTGCAGACTCAGTCATCACTTGATTCATTTAGTCGACCTGTCTCACTCAGGGCTATTCCAGTGCTCGTGCACTTTCCGCAGTATACAAGCCTATGAGTTGTTTTTTTTTTCTACTTACACCCACATGCCACAGGCACAAAAAATGAATTTGATTTTTGTCAGCCTTGACCTTCTCGTAGACTTCACCTGCTGTCTTCAAACCCGGTCTATCTCAATCTTCCTGAAAATACCCAAATAGTCACTAAGAAAGCATGCCCTGGGTGAAAACCTGTGTTCCCAGCAAGGCTATTGCTGTAGTTATTGTAGTAAAATCCAATAGAAATTGTACCAGTCAACAGATAATACAACCTTAACCCCAAAAGAAATTTTTTTTGGTGCCAAGCATTTACACCTGATTTTGCATAAATGAGGCCTGCTAAGACCAAATATCACATTTATTTGTCTTTAGCAGCTCTAGTTTTTGAGATACAGGCATTTGTGTATTTAATTAATATTATTACAGTATTTTTTTTCTTCTTCTTCTGCGTTCATCTGGAGAATTTTTTGGACGTGATTGCATTGTGCCTGTTTACAGCAGAGCTGCGTTCTTGTGCCGTTAGGCAGACACATCCAACTTCTGCAGGCATTTGTTGACCGGGTTAACCTTCCCAGGGGTTTCTTAGGGCATTTGACTCTCACTGTTGTGGTGTTATCCCCCATCCTAGCTGGCCCATTTAGAACAGCCAAAGACATCCCGGTCAGCCCTCAAGGGAAGGCAGGGGCAGACCATGGGCATTCCCCGCCATCCAAGGAAGCTTTCATAATTACAGAGCCGACACATAGCGCTCTGGTACTGGGCTCACCTAAGGAATCATCACGTCCTGCACATGGCTGCTTAGCCTCACTTCCGTATATTGGGCCTTCTAGTCACCACAGGCTGTTCCTCTGGAAACCAGAAGAATGCAGTCTGCAGATGACATCCACACAGTGAGCTTTCAATTCAGTCTTTCCATGTAATGGATTTGCTATCCAAGTATTACAGTATTTTCTATATAAGGCTCTGGGGGGAAAAAATTACTGCTATCTAGTCCCTTACAAAATTTTGAATTCTGATGGTTTGGTAGCCAAAGAACTACTATGATGACTGTTATTTCTGTATTGTCAATATTAAGGGAATTAATGGGAAAAAATCATAAGAAATGGAAATATCCACATTTAGATTCTTCTAGACTACCTGTTCCATGCAGAGAAGACACCATTTCCAACTTTCAGTCAGATGTTTGATTGACTGCTAGAAGATGAAACAGTAGTAGCATGTTGAACGACAAGTGACAGACATAGTGATTTTGAATATGATTTTCCAGCTGCTCAACACTTCAATTGTCCTACATAGGAGGTCATTCTCAGTTATCTCAAAAACTAGAGCTGATAGAAAAAAAATATGATTACATTTTTGGAATCAACAACACAAAATTACCCAAGAACAGCTATAAAATTTAAGGCACTAAAATGTGTGAAGACCAGCATAAATTGTACATAATTTGTAGCAATCATGACTATTGTATTTCATTATTATCACTGACTATCAGGCATGGACTGTAATTATCACTTGATTCATCACAATCAATCTTGTGAAACAGATCTGCTATAATTCTCATTAGAGATTTGCAAAGATAACATCCTGAGTATATATTGCTGGAGTAGACCTGACCTGACCTTACAGAACTTCCTTCTGGACACTGGGCTGGAATCAGTTAACATTGAATTACCTGAAATCTATGGAAGAAAGATGCCCAAACAGTGAAATACCTGAAATATATGGAAGAAACATGACCAAATAATGAAATCTGTGAAATAAACATTACCAAACAGTGAAAGATCTGAAACCTGTGGAAGAAACATGACTAAACAATTAAATACCTGACATCTGGAAGAAACGTGACTAAAGGAAACACCAGAAACCTGTGGAAGAAACATGACTAAACAATGAAATACCTGACACCTGCAGAAGAAACACAAACAAACAATTGAATACCTGAAATTTAGAAGAAACATGACCAAAAACAATGAAATGCCAGAAACTTTTGGAAGAAACATGACCAAACCATGAAATACCTGAAATCTGGAAGAAATGTTACCACCCCAGGTCTAATCGCAGTCATTCTTCTGTAGATGATATGCCGAACCATGACCTGGTTACATACTAATATGCCTCCTCACAGATGAGAAGTTCCAATATCAACACAAAGCCACTTTGGTTTGTGAGTTTGGAGAGGGGAAGGAGTGCTCCACAAGAGTCCCCGTGGAGATGGCTGGGAGAAACATCTCAACACCAACCTCGCTCTGATAGATGCCGGCCCTTGTCACAGCTCAAATTGTCAAAATGATAATGCATCGGACTTGGTAGAGCTTAATGTTCTAGAGGGATCCATCAACCCACAAAAGAATGTTTATAGTACCTGTGGATTCTGGCATGTACAGATTGGGCATCCTCTTTGATGCTGTGATGTTTGTGCGCTGAGCTGAGATTATGTTAGTGTGGTCTGAGGGAGATCTGAGCATTAAAGCAATCCAATCGTCAATTCTGAAAACCATCTTCAAGCAATCATTGAAACGAGGCCACTGTCCTAGCAAGCTAATGCTCTATTCAATATGGCTGAATTATTATAAGTTGATGCCCATGTGTGGCTGGGACACATAAGGGAAGCAAAGAATGTAGCACTGTAGCCTGTGGACTACACTGTAAGCTACAGTGCTACCTACCATGCATATTGCAGTAGGTGATTAAGAAGTAAATGGGAATATTCTTCAACAAGTGATTAGGTACAATTATTTTGGAACAGTAATAACATCTGATGGGAGATGCCTTGAAGAGATTAGAACAAGAATCACCATGGCAAAAGTGGCCTTTAGCCAGATGAACAACTTCATCATCATCAAGTGCCGTGCCGGCTGGCGTAGGCGTTCATGGCTCTCCACAGATCTCGGTCTTTGGTTTTCTGGATCAACTCTGCTGCTGATATTCCCCCATGCCACCGTCTCAATCCATCCAGCATCATTTCTCTTGGTCTGCCTCTGCCTCTCTTCCCCTCGATCTTTCCAGTTGTTACGATATTCTCCAATGCCTCTCTTCTCATCATGTGACCGAAGAAAGATGTTTGTCTCTGTCTTATTGTTGTATATAATGTTCTAGTTTCATTAGCCTGTTTCAGGCAGTCGTCGTTAGTTACTCTGGCAGTCCAAGGAATTCGCAACATTCGTCTCAGGAACCACATCTCTGTTGCTTCTAATTTCTTCTTAATTTGTTCATTTACATTCCAAGATTCACTGCCATACAGCAAAACTGGTTCTACATAGCATTTCAGCACTCTCTTTCTTACATTCAGTGATAGTGACTTATTGCATAAGATACTCTTCATTTTCTGAAATGCGGCTTTTGCCTGCCCTATTCTGCTCCTAATCTCTGTTGTACATCTTCCATCTGATGTTATAAATGCCCCTAGGTATCTACAATTATCCACTTGGTTAAGGATTTTTCCTTCTATTTCTATGTCACATTTTGGTGTCACCATTTTCTTTGATATTACCATTGTTACTGTTTTCTTGATATTCAAGGAGAGTCCTTTCCTTGCACTCTCTGTTACTACAACGTCTAATAATTGTTGTAGGTCTGTTGAATTATCCGCCACCAATACTGTGTCATCTGCATAGCGTATATTATTTATATTATGACCTCCAACTAGTATTCCTGGCATCTCTTTGATCTCTCTCATTATTACTTCGCTATACAGGGAGAAAAGATCTGGTGACAAGACACACCCCTGTCGTACTCCTAGCTTTATCTGTTCGTAACTACCCTCTTTATTTCCCATGTTAATTGCTGCTACTTGGTTCCAGTAAACATTCTTTATTATTCTTAAATCTTTTCCATCAATGTTGATATCTTCCAACATTTTAATCAGTTCATCATGTTTTACTTTATCAAATGCCTTAGTATAATCTATGAAGCACAAATATATGTCTCTCTGTTTCTCTATTGACCTTTCTATTAGTGTCCGTAGTGTATAAATTGCATTGTTTGTGCCCTTTCCTTCCACAAATCCATACTGTTCTTCACTAATTTCCATTTTTATTTTCTTTTTGGTTCTTCTCATTATGATTCTGAGTAGAAGCTTAGTGATATAATTTATAAGGTTAATTGTACGAAAATCTTCACAATCAATTGCTCCTGGTCTTTTTGGTATAGCTATAAATACAGATTTCAGCATATCACTGGGTAAATATCCACTACTGTAAATATCATTCAACATTTTGGTTAATATATCTACTCCAAATTCTCCCAATACTTCTAATTCTTCTATTGTGATTTCATCAGGCCCAACCGTTTTTCCTTTCTTCATATATTTCATAGCGTCAGCGACTTCTTCTTTTAGAATAGGTGGACCTTCTAAGTTCCTATCTTCTGTTAATTCTTCCCTTTCTCCGTCATATAATTCTCTAATATACTCATTCCACCTCTTCATTATAGCACCTTCCTCTAATAATACATTTCCTGTTTTTGATGTCAAGCACCGTGTATTTATTCTTATTTTTCTTCCTGTAAGCTCACTGATTTGTCTGTGCATATTTTTTGTATCTTTAATAGAAGTTAATTCAATTTTTTTGCATTGCTCGTTTAACCAACTTTCTTTAGCCTTCCCACATTTATCTTTTATTTCTTTATTTATCTTAGCGTATTCTTGTTTGTCATTTTTACTTTGTTTTCTTTTGTCCATCAGTTTTAAGATTTCTTCATTCATCCATTTTTTCTTAGCTATTTTGCCTCTCTCCGGTAATACTTCTTTGCTAGTTTGATGAATGGAGTCCCTTAACATTTCCCATTGTTCATCTATACTCTGTATTTTAGTTATTGCATTGTACCTATTTTTCATAGTCACTCTGTTTTGTTCTTGCATTTCTTTATCTATTTTCAGAACCTCTTTATTAAGTCTCATGTTCTTAACCATCTTTTCCCCTCTCTTTAATCTTACTTTTATTTGTCCACATAGTGGTACATGATCACTATTACAGTCAGCCCCAGGCATTGTCTTTACATTAATTAAAGCATTTCTAAATCTTTTATTAATTAGTATGTAGTCAATTTGGTTGCGTATTTTCTTATCAGGGCTTTTCCAGTTGTACAGTCGTCTTTTATGGTGTTTAAACCATGTATTTCCAATGATCATATCATTGATATTTGCCCATTCTATTAGCTTTTCCACTCTTTCATTTCTTGTACCTAAACCATAATTCCCCACTACATCCTCCATTTTCCCCTTTCCTACTTTTGCATTAAAATCACCAAGTATTATTTTTATTTCTTGTGATCCAATTTGAGCCATCACCATTTCTATTTCTGTTCTATATGAACAACTTACTGACCAATAAAAAGATGTCAACTGAAACGAGAAAAAGAGTGTTGAGATGCTACATAGAACCTGTACTTTTATATGGATGTGAAGCTTGGACAATGAGCAGTCAGGCTGAAAAACATATGATGGCTGTAGAAATGTGGTTTCTGAGGAAAATGCAAAGAATACCATGGATAGCCAGAAAGACCAATGAACAAGTCCTTCAAGAAACAAATGAAGATCGTAAACTGATTAGAGACATTAGACGTAGACAGTCACAATTTTTTGGGCATGTTATGAGAAGAAATAATTTGGAGAACTTGGTGACAACTGGCAAGATCGAGGGGAACAGACCAAGGGGAAGACCTAGAAGCAAGTACCTGGATGGCTTGGCCTTGTGGCATGGTCGAGACAGAAACACGGAGCTGATCCATGACTCTGGTGATCGAGTGAGATGGCAGAACATGACCGCCCACGCTTACCGGCATGGCACATGATGGATGGATGGATTAAGAAGGAGTGGCTACCTCATCCCATAGAGAACTACAGCTGCAACAGCTGCAAAATCTAACAGTCAGAAACAAGTCCACAAAGAGCTTGCTGTGAGTTGGTTGAGGTCTATGATGCAATGGGAGATCAAAGGCAGCAACAGAAGATGAACTGTAATTTTAAGTGGTAGAATGCTCTTCCAAAACTAAAACAACTGAATACATTGCAGTGTGGGGCAGATGGACCTACAAACATTAGATTTTTAAGAGCATGCATCTTTCCCATTACAACATATGCCTGTGAAACCTGGACACTTATATAAATGTTATACACGGGTTCTGAGAATATCTTGGATACAGAAAAGAACAAATGCATCCATACGACAAGATCTGAATATTGAAGAAGGTTGGTTACTGAAGACCATAAAACAAAGAAAATTTTAATATTTTGGTCACTTAAAACGTTATGAAAGTTTCGAGAGAACAATAATGGAGGGGTATATACCTGGGAAGAGAGGAAGAGGAAAGCCAAAGAGAAGATGGATGCAGAATGTGGCAGATGATCTCCAGATGGGTATATCAGATGCAGAACATCTTGCTTAGGACAGAAGTTTTCCAGAAGGTTATTATGGGAGTGAAGTTCTGCAAAGAACATGCTAATGAATGAGAATGAGGACAGTTGATGATGTTGAGGAAACAAGGTGTGATCACTGGAAATATTTGATGATCTGTGTACATCAAACTGTTTATCAATTTTGACTATAAATGCATGTTGTAAAAATGGTCTTATATGGATACTGTATCATCTGTGGGCAACTGCTTGCAACTAACCTTGATCATTGGAACATAAACGTGACTTGTTGAATCTGTCATGGACTGCTTTATGTTGTCTCCAGGCATTTTGTTTGTCTTGTTTTGGCTAATGATTGTGCAATCTGTCAGTGCTGCTTCAGTATGTTCTTATTAATAATGAAGTATCTCTCAGGGCATGGGGTGTGTGTCTGTTAATGAAGTATTGAAGGAAACGTGACCAGCCCTGGGCTAACCCCAAGCCAGTCTGCACATGCTGTGCTGAACCATGACCTAGTTATTACCCTGATGTGCCTCAAGGTGAATGTGAAGATCATGTACTGGTTTTGCATGACCCCGCTGGTTCCTAAGCTGGCAGAGATGAAGGAGATGGTTCCTGTTGATATTTATTGTACTTCAGTACCGGGTTAAGAGGGAAGTCTTTCTGAGCTTCAGTGTTGAAGGAGACAGTTACTGTAGATAGTGTACGTCAGTACCGGGTTAAGAGTGAAGTCTCCAGACCAACCTCCCTCACTCAGGGCTCGGACAACCTGAACAGCAATGCATCGAACTTAAGGGTTAAAACTCAATCTTCCAAAGGATTCATCCACCAGTGAAGCCTTGACACTGGGGAAATTGCTGGGATCTGGAAACAATAGGCTTGAGTGCAACGGGTTGTTAAGTAACTACCACCCATTCTAGCACATGAAGCCGTGGTAGATGGGTGGCCCCAGACTTGCCTGCTGGCCCGGTAGTCATGGGATCGAGGCACTTTTAAAATTGACCTTGTCTCCCAGGTTGACGCAGCCTGAAATATGAACCCAGACATGTCTTGGGAAGTAAAGGCAGTTGGTGTGATATTGACCATATCAGGTGATATTGACCACATCAGTGTGATATTGACCACAGTGTGATATTGATCATATCAGGTGATATTGACAACATCGGGTGATATTGACCACATCGGAATGATATTGACCACATTGGTGCGGTATTGACCACACTAGTGCAATATTGACCACATCAGTGTGATATTGACCACATCAGTGTGTGTGATATTGACCACAGCAGTGTGATATTGACCACATCAGTGTGATATTGACCACATCACTGTGATATTGACCACAGCAGTGTGATATTGACCACATCAGTGTGATATTGATCATATCAGGTGATATTGACCACATCGGGTGATATTGACCACATCGGAATGATATTGACCACATTGGTGCAGTATTGACCACACTAGTGCAGTATTGACCACACTAGTGTGATATTGACCACATCACTGTGATATTGACCACATCACTGTGATATTGACCACATCACTGTGATATTGACCACAGCAGTGTGATATTGACCACAGCAGTGTGATATTGACATCAGTGTGATATTGACCACATCAGTGTGATATTGACCACATCAGTGTGATATTGACCACATCACTGTGATATTGACCACATCACTGTGATATTGACCACATCAGTGTGATATTGACCACAGCAGTGTGATATTGACCACATCGGGTGATATTGACCACATCGGGTGATATTGACCACATCGGAATGATATTGACCACATTGGTGCGATATTGACCACCACAGTATGATATTGACCACATCAGTGTGATATTGACCACATCACTGTGATATTGACCACATCTCTGTGATATTGACCACATCACTGTGATATTGACCACAGCAGTGTGATATTGACCACAGCAGTGTGATATTGACCACAGCAGTGTGATATTGACCACATCACTTTGATATTGACCACATCACTGTGATATTGACCACAGCAGTGTGATATTGACCACAGCAGTGTGATATTGACCACAGCAGTGTGATATTGACCACATCTGTGCGGTATTGACCACATCTGTGCGGTATTGACCACATCTGTGCGGTATTGACCACACTAGTGTGATATTGACCACAGCAATGTGATATTGACCACATCACTGTGATATTGACCACATCACTGTGATATTGACCACAGCAGTGTGATATTGACCACAGCAGTGTGATATTGACCACAGCAGTGTGATATTGACCACATCA
Source organism: Cepaea nemoralis (assembly GCA_014155875.1). Classification (NCBI taxonomy): domain Eukaryota; kingdom Metazoa; phylum Mollusca; class Gastropoda; order Stylommatophora; family Helicidae; genus Cepaea; species Cepaea nemoralis. Next base: position 140,655 of record JACEFZ010024412.1, on the reverse strand, counting down.
CTGTGATATTGACCACATCACTGTGATATTGACCACAGCAGTGTGATATTGACCACAGCAGTGTGATATTGACCACAGCACTGTGATATTGACCACAGCAGTGTGATATTGACCACAGCAATGTGATATTGACCACATCTGTGCGGTATTGACCACACTAGTGTGATATTGACCACATCACTGTGATATTGACCACATCACTGTGATATTGACCACATCATTGCAGGGTCTGTCATTGTCGGCATAAGCTATTGGAGAGTTCAGCCTTACACAAATCAGCAGAAGGCAAGGGGAGGTGAAAAATGCTTCTGACCAGATTGGATCCGGTTAAAGTCATTAATTTGGGATCCAGTGGAATCACATCGTTTAGCAGGAAGCATCATGTGTTAGATGTGATATCTGATCATCATCATTTAATGGTAAAAATAGCCTACATGTTGGTACATGGGATGTCATTGCACTTATGGAAAATGGAAAGCTGAAAAACATCATGAATGAAATGGATAGAATAAATGTCAGTATTTTAGGTGTTAGTGAAATGCAATGGCCAGGTGTGCTTGAAAAATATTTAGATAAACAAAGAATTAATTACTCAGGAGTAAAGAACTACATAAGATGAGTTGGCATTATTTTGGATCAAGGACAGGACAATCTCAGATACACCTACACTATGTGACTTCCAGTTATTGACATAGTGTCTTACCAGGTGTCTCATGTCATTGACATAGTGTCTTCCCAGGTGTCTCGTGCCATTGACATAGTGTCTTCCCAGGTGTCTCATGTCATTGACATAGTGTCTTCCCAGGTGTCTTGTGTCATTGACATATTGTCTTCCCTGGTGTCTCGTGTCATTGACATAGTCTTCCCAGGTGTTTCATGTCATTGACATATTGTCTTCCCTGGTGTCTCGTGTCATTGACATATTGTCTTCCCTGGTGTCTCATGTCATTGACATATTGTCTTCCCTGGTGTCTCGTGTCATTGACATAGTATCTTATCTGGTGTCTCATGCCATTGACATATTGTCTTCCCAGGTGTCTCATGTCATTGACATAGTATCTTCCCTGGTGTCTCATGCCATTGACATAGTGTCTTCCCAGGTGTCTCGTGTCATTGACATATTGTCTTCCCAGGTGTCTCATGTCATTGACATAGTGTCTTCCCTGGTGTCTCATGCCATTGACATATTGTCTTCCCAGGTGTCTCATGTCATTGACATATTGTCTTCCCAGGTGTCTCGTGTCATTGACATAGTGTCTTCCCAGGTATCTCATGTCGTTGGCATATTGTCTTCCCAGGTATCTCATGTTGTTGGCATTTTGTCTTCCCAGATATCTTCTGTCATTGACATAGTGTCTTCCCAGGTGTCTCATGTTGTTGGCATATTGTCTTCCCAGGTGTCTCATGTCATTGACATAGTGTCTTCCCAGGTGTCTTGTGCCATTGACATAGTGTCTTCCCAGGTGTCTCATGTCATTGACATAGTGTTTTCCCAGGTGTCTTGTGCCATTGACAGTGTCTTCCCAGGTGTCTTGTGCCATTGACATAGTGTCTTCCCAGGTGTCTCATGTCATTGACATAGTATCTTCGCAGGTGTCTCATGTCATTGACATAGTATCTTCGCAGGTGTCTCATGTCATTGACATAGTATCTTCCACGGTGTCTTGTGTCATTGACATAGTGTCTTCCACGGTGTCTTGTGTCATTGACATAGTGTCTTCCCATGTGTCTCGTGTCATTGACATAGTATCTTCCCAGGTGTCTTGTGTCATTGATATAGTGTCTTCCCAGGTGTCTTGTGTCATTGACATAGTATCTTCCCAGGTGTCTCGTGTCATTGACACAGTATCTTCCCAGGTGTCTCATGTCATTGACATAGTGTCTTCCCAGGTGTCTCGTGTCATTGACATAGTATCTTCCCAGGTGTCTCGTGTCATTGATATAGTGTCTTCCCAGGTGTGTCGTGTCATTGACATAGTATCTTCCCAGGTGTCTCGTGTCATTGACATAGTATCTTCCCAGGTGTCTTGTGTCATTGATATAGTGTCTTCCCAGGTGTCTCATGTCATTGACATAGTATCTTCCCAGGTGTCTCGTGTCATTGACTTAGTGTCTTCTCAACTCGCTTCCAAGTCACCCACAGCTGTGTTTTGAATGCAGTGTGCGGGTTTATGAATTGCATTGGTCATGTCATGAACACAGATAGCCATTGGTCATGTCATGAACACAGATAGCCATTGGTCATGTCATGAACACAGATAGCCATTGGTCATGTCATGAACACAGATAGCCATTGGTCATGTCATGAACACAGATAGCCATTGGTCATGACATGAACACAGATAGCCATTGGTCATGTCATGAACACAGATAGCCATTGGTCATGTCATGAACACAGGTAGCCACTGGTCATGTCATGAACACAGATAGCCATTGGTCATGTCATGAACACAGATAGCCATTGGTCATGTCATGAACACAGGTAGCCACTGGTCATGTCATGAACACAGGTAGCCATTGGTCATGTCATGAACACAGATAGCCATTGGTCATGTCATGAACACAGATAGCCATTGGTCATGTCATGAACACAGATCTGACCATTACAGTGGTCAGTGTATTAGCACATCAAAATTGGCCTGAGATTCAATCCACTGTTGTGGTAGGATTGAGTTTGTTTCCACTTAGTACACCTGAGCCACGCCTTGTGTTATTGGAGCCATATTTTTTTCTGGGAAAGAAAGACTTTGTGGGAAGACAACAGTTGTGTACAAGGACAGATGGCTAGATATGGCATGTATCCATTTCGTGTTATGTTGACAAGTTGAATGGCATTTTGAAATGTAACTAATATTTCTTTATGGGGTGGACATATGAATTGGTTTACCTAAAATTAGATATTGTCTGTTGTAACCATCTGTGTGTTGCACAAAGCATCCAACATTGTATGTATGTACATATATTATGTGTTGTGTTTGTATTCATTCTTCACCTTTAGTTACAATATAATGTAAAATGAATTAACTATTGCTTAACATTCAGTAATGAACAATTATTGCTTAACTAAGTGCATATCTTGCAACAGTCCAAACCTACCCTTTACAGCCTTGTGTAAATTATTTAATGTACAGTTTTATATTCTCAAAAACATTTACCACATGAGTAACGAAGACAGTTGCTCATGCGAAATGAAGTATTTAAATGAAACAAAATTTTAATTTTTCTTAGATCCACATATAATTACATTCACAATGTTGATTGTCCAATGCATGACGTGGCGGTCAACCTTAGGATGATGTTCTAAGTAATTTTACATTCAGTAGTTTGCCATTGCTTTCTGAACTAGTCAACATTTAAGTCCAGATGGCCAGTATAGGGAGAGCACATGCTCTTGACCTTTCACCCACACTGAATGTCATGTAATTACCTAGTGAATTAGATTCATGTCCTTTGAATGTTTCACCATGGTTGTTCCCCTTGTAATCTGTTGTCGACCTGTCACACTGTTGATATTTGCTGTGTCTGACTGCTTGCACAAATGATTCCATCTGTAAAATATTACTCATTATATACATGAATGTGTTAACAGTCAGACCATTATTATTATGTTTTTTGTTTTTTTTGCTCGCTTGCTTTGAACTCAAGCGTAGTTCATACACACTACTTTAAGCAGTGCTAGATTGAATTTTGTGCACCGATTAGCTTTCCCTATTAACAGTGTCCCTTACCATCAGGCCAACCCACTCCAACTTCAGAGATGCTTCTAATTTAAATCCCGAAGTCAAGGATGAGAGGTCAACATTTTAGTCCAGCTGTCCGGTGTAGGGGTTGAACCACTAACCTTGGCATTAGCACAATGGATGTTTAAGAACACGCGTTCTTATCCATTCAGCCATGCTGACCTCCTCATTATTATTTCACATTGTGTGTTCATTTGGTTAGAAATCAAGATACCTGCTTTAAGTTTAGTGGCTGTGGGTCTGATCTACATCGAGACGGATTTCGATGTTTACAATTGGCCTGGGCTCCCAGGCTGACCCAGCCTAAAATTGGAACCAGGAAATGTCTGGGGAAGTCAAGGCAGCAAATATGATACTGACCACATCACCCACTGAGGGAAGATTGGTCTGTTTAATGGCCCTAGCACCACATATCTAAGGCATATAAACAGGATCCTTTACTTATTAGAAGATTATCATCAGCGGTAGCTACCTCTGAAGTTGGAGTGGGTTCCCCTGACAGTGAGGGACACTGGTAATAGGGAGTGGCAAAGGGGTTATGGGCGCAGTTTGTAATCCGGCATACCACATTCGAAACGCAGCTGTGTTGGTTTTTTTATGAAATGGTATGAGTGCCGGTCTTCCAGAAGCAATGGCAAATATACTGAATGTAAACTTGCTCAGGAATCACGAATTTCCAAAAAATGCTGGGGTTGACTGCTACATCCGTAAAGGATATTCAACTAACTTTTATTTTAAAATCCACATGCAAAGATCAGTCCCATGCACTAGAAGTAGTGGTGCATATGTGGAGTATGCTTGAGTTCACAGAGAGCAAATAACATCACCAGTGGTCTGCCCCTGTTGTCAATAACAACTCAGCATACAGAAGCCATCAGACTGACCTTCAGCCAGATGGCTTGGGTTTGAAGAAGAGTTCTGAATGTAATATTGTAATCCCAGCCTAGAGAATACAGTTGTGTAAAAACAAATTATTTTTAAGATTAAAGGGATTCACATTTGATTCAAATTCAATAAGTAAATACAACCATTTTCAGCAAGAGACATCATATTTACCAACAACCAGGAAAAGTTAAACTTTATGAAAAGTAATACATCTCCACACAAAAAGTACTTTTCTTTTCACAAGAACATCACTTTTAAAATGTATAAGTATTTCTTTCATGATCTCAATGGAGTGTTGGTAGTTGGAGTTTTGTAACTTGTGTCAAGTTTTTCTCATGTATTTGACAATGAGGCTCATTGTGGTTGTTGAATTTTATGTGTGGTCATGCCATTCTGCAACTAAACATGGTCCATTGTTTGTCTTTGACAGCCAACATTGCGCAGTCAAGTCATAGATTTGGTCCATACTGTGAGAGCACTGAACCATGAAGCCATCGTTTTCCTGACTGAGAAGTCAACCTCACATCTGGTCAGTGTATTAGATGTTGTTACTAAATCAGCAACCTCCTGCCTGGTCGGTGAATTATATATATATATATATATATATATATATATATATATATATATATATATATATATATATATATATATATATATATATATATCATTGTTACTGAGTCCTCAATCTCCCATCTGATCAGTGTATTAGATAAGTTACAGCATCGGCAGCTAATGATTCACCACTCTTCATCCCAGTGTCCTGCCATGCCAGTTGCCAGTGTTTACTTAAAAAGTGCTCCTGATATGTGATCCTGGTCATTGTGGTATAGTGAGTACTACACTCCCCTTACCAGCAGTCCTCTGTTAAAATCCTTCTTGTAACTAACTGGCTGTGAGCGTAACTTAATCTCATAAAACGTGCACGTAAGCAATTTTCTGGCCAGTGAACTGTTGGTGTGATAATGATCACACGTCACCCATTAATTGCCAGTTTGGTCAAGTAGTTTTTAGCTTACAAGCACCTCGTCCCTGGTATAACATAATGACTCCCCTGTATAACATAATGATCCCCTGTATAACATAATGACTTGATAGTGAAATCTTTTTTTCCTTTGGCCTTGGAGGATGAAAAGGGGTCCTAAAGTTGCTGATCAAATATTTATATAGGGGTATGACAAGGAGACATAACCCTTGTTAAAAGGATGTTCTGAAGGTAAATGTGAAAGGGAAGCATTTAAGAGGAAGACAATGTTACATGTGGGTGGTCAACATTAAGAGATGCCTTGTGTGAATACATTTTGAAGAGGCAGGACAGTGGCTTCTTCTGTTCTTCTTCTTCCCCCTGTCATCTCCCTGTAGAGTATAGGTTCCTCAACCAGTTCAGGCCCAGCCTGTGTCAACTGGTTTATGGTTGGTTAGGCTTTGCCGGGAGTCTCCGTGGTTTAGCCACCTGCCTCGTGTTCTGAAAATTGTGGGTTCGATTCTGGGCTACAACTTTCGGTTCATGAGTGCAGTTTTCTCTGAGACTCCTGGGGGTCATTGCTGGAGCTAAGGAGTTCACGCTCTGTGTGACTCCTTCGGGAGGTCGCCCTGCTGAAAGAGACCGGGTAAAAGCTGGTGCAATGAAATCTTTAGGTGTTGTAGCTCAGTTTTGTACAGGATGAGGTACCAGCATGCAAGGTGGGTTATAGTGTTATACAGGATGAGGTTTCAGCATGCAAGGTAGGGTTACAGTGTTATACAGGATGAGGTACCAGCATGCAAGGTGGGTTACAGTGTTATACAGGATGAGGTACCAGCATGCAAGGTGGGTTGCAGTGTTATACAGGATGAGGTTCCAGCATGCAAGGTGGGTTATAGTGTTATACAGGATGAGGTTTCAGCATGCAAGGTGGGTTACAGTGTTATACAGGATGAGGTACCAGCATGCAAGGTGGGTTATAGTGTTATACAGGATGAGGTTCCAGCATGCATGTGGATTACAGTGTTATACAGGATGAGGTTCCAGCATGCAAGGTGGGTTACAGTGTTGTACAGGATGAGGTACCAGCATGCAAGGTGGGTTACAGTGTTATACAGGATGAGGTACCAGCATGCAAGGTGGGTTATAGTGTTATACAGGATGAGGTTCCAGCATGCAAGGTGGGTTATAGTGTTATACAGGATGAGGTTCCAGCATGCAAGGTGGGTTATAGTGTTATACAGGATGAGGTACCAGCATGCAAGGTGGGTTACAGTGTTATACAGGATGAGGTACCAGCATGCAAGGTGGGTTATAGTGTTGTACAGGATGAGGTTTCAGCATGCAAGGTGGGTTACAGTGTTATACAGGATGAGGTACCAGCATGCAAGGTGGGTTATAGTGTTATACAGTATGAGGTTCCAACATGCATGTGGATTACAGTGTTATACAGGATGAGGTTCCAGCATGCATGTGGATTACAGAGTTATACAGGATGAGGTTCCAGCATGCATGTGGGTTACAGTGTTATACAGGATGAGGTACCAGCATGCAAGGTGGGTTACAGTGTTATACAGGATGAGGTTCCAGCATGCAAGGTGGGTTATAGTGTTATACAGGATGAGGTTCCAGCATGCAAGGTGGGTTATAGTGTTATACAGGATGAGGTACCAGCATGCAAGGTGGGTTACAGTGTTATACAGGATGAGGTACCAGCATGCAAGGTGGGTTACAGTGTTATACAGGATGAGGTTTCAGCATGCAAGGTGGGTTACAGTGTTATACAGGATGAGGTACCAGCATGCAAGGTGGGTTATAGTGTTATACAGGATGAGGTTCCAGCATGCAAGGTGGGTTACAGTGTTATACAGGATGAGGTACCAGCATGCAAGGTGGGTTACAGTGTTATACAGGATGAGGTTACCAGCATGCAAGGTGGGTTACAGTGTTATACAGGATGAGGTACCAGCATGCAAGGTGGGTTACAGTGTTATACAGGATGAGGTACCAGCATGCAAGGTGGGTTACAGTGTTATACAGGATGAGGTACCAGCATGCAAGGTGGGTTACAGTGTTATACAGGATGAGGTACCAGCATGCAAGGTGGGTTACAGTGTTATACAGGATGAGGTTCCAGCATGCAAGGTGGGTTACAGTGTTATACAGGATGAGGTACCAGCATGCAAGGTGGGTTATAGTGTTATACAGGATGAGGTTCCAGCATGCAAGGTGGGTTACAGTGTTATACAGGATGAGGTACCAGCATGCAAGGTGGGTTATAGTGTTATACAGGATGAGGTTCCAGCATGCAAGGTGGGTTACAGTGTTATACAGGATGAGGTACCAGCATGCAAGGTGGGTTACAGTGTTATACAGGATGAGGTACCAGCATGCAAGGTGGGTTACAGTGTTATACAGGATGAGGTACCAGCATGCAAGGTGGGTTACAGTGTTATACAGGATGAGGTACCAGCATGCAAGGTGGGTTACAGTGTTATACAGAATGAGGTTACAGCATGCAAGGTGGGTTACAGTGTTATACAGGATGAGGTACCAGCATGCAAGGTGGGTTACAGTGTTATACAGGATGAGGTACCAGCATGCAAGGTGGGTTACAGTGTTATACAGGATGAGGTTCCAGCATGCAAGGTGGGTTATAGTGGTATACAGGATGAGGTTACAGTGTTATACAGGATGAGGTACCAGCATGCAAGGTAGGTTACAGTGTTATACAGGATGAGTACCAGCATGCAAGGTGGGTTACAGTGTTATACAAGATGAGGTTCCAGCATGCAAGGTGGGTTACAGTGTTATACAGGATGAGGTTCCAGCATGCAAGGTGGGTTACAGTGTTATACAGGATGAGGTTCCAGCATGCAAGGTGGGTTATAGTGTTATACAGGATGAGGTACCAGCATGCAAGGTGGGTTACAGTGTTATACAGGATGAGGTTCCAGCATGCAAGGAGGGTTACAGTGTTATACAGGATGAGGTAACAGCATGCAAGGTGGGTTATAGTGGTATACAGGATGAGGTTACAGTGTTATACAGGATGAGGTACCAGCATGCAAGGTGGGTTTATAGTGGTATACAGGATGAGGTTCCAGCATGCAAGGTGGGTTATAGTGGTATACAGGATGAGGTTACAGTGTTATACAGGATGAGGTACCAGCATGCAAGGTGGGTTATAGTGTTATACAGGATGAGGTTCCAGCATGCAAGGTGGGTTATAGTGGTATACAGGATGAGGTTACAGTGTTATACAGGATGAGGTACCAGCATGCAAAGTGGGTTACAGTGTTATACAGGATGAGGTTCCAGCATGCAAGGTGGGTTATAGTGGTATACAGGATGAGGTACCAGCATGCAAAGTGGGTTACAGTGTTATACAGGATGAGGTTCCTGCATGCAAGGTGGGTTATAGTGTTATACAGGATGAGGTACCAGCATGCAAGGTGGGTGACAGTGTTATACAGGATGAGGTACCAGCATGCAAGGTGGGTTATAGTGTTATACAGGATGAGGTACCAGCATGCAAGGTGGGTTACAGTGTTATACAGGATGAGGTACCAGCATGCAAGGTGGGTTATAGTGTTATACAGGATGAGGTACCAGCATGCAAGGTGGGTTACAGTGTTATACAGGATGAGGTTCCAGCATGCAAGGTGGGTTACAGTGTTATACAGGATGATGGTACCAGCATGCAAGGTGGGTTACAGTGTTATACAGGATGAGGTACCAGCATGCAAGGTGGGTTACAGTGTTATACAGGATGAGGTACCAGCATGCAAGGTGGGTTACAGTGTTATACAGGATGAGGTACCAGCATGCAAGGTGGGTTACAGTGTTATACAGGATGAGGTACCAGCATGCAAGGTGGGTTACAGTGTTATACAGGATGAGGTACCAGCATGCAAGGTGGGTTATAGTGTTATACAGGATGAGGTAACAGCATGCAAGGTGGGTTATAGTGTTATACAGGATGAGGTAACAGCATGCAAGGTGGGTTATAGTGGTATACAGGATGAGGTTACAGTGTTATACAGGATGAGGTACCAGCATGCAAGGTGGGTTATAGTGGTATACAGGATGAGGTACCAGCATGCAAGGTGGGTTATAGTGGTATACAGGATGAGGTACCAGCATGCAAGGTGGGTTACAGTGTTATACAGGATGAGGTACCAGCATGCAAGGTGGGTTAAAGTGTTATACAGGATGAGGTACCAGCATGCAAGGTGGGTTACAGTGTTATACAGGATGAGGTTCCAGCATGCAAGGTGGATTACAGTGTTATACAGGATGAGGATCCAGCATGCAAGGTGGGTTACAGTGTTATACAGGATGAGGTTCCAGCATGCAAGGTGGGTTACAGTGTTATACAGGATGAGGTTCCAGCATGCAAGGAGGGTTACAGTGTTATAAAGGATGAGGTTCCAGCATGCAAGGTGGGTTACAGTGTTATACAGGATGAGGTTCCAGCATGCAAGGTGGATTACAGTGTTATACAGGATGAGGTTCCATCATGCATGTGGATTACAGTGTTATACAGGATGAGGTTCCACCATGCAAGGTGGGTTACAGTGTTATACAGGATGAGGTTCCAGCATGCAAGGAGGGTTACAGTGTTATAAAGGATGAGGTTCCAGCATGCAAGGTGGGTTACAGTGTTATACAGGATGAGGTTCCAGCATGCAAGGTGGATTACAGTGTTATACAGGATGAGGTTTCAGCATGCAAGGTGGGTTACAGTGTTATACAGGATGAGGTTCCAGCATGCAAGGTGGGTTACAGTGTTATACAGGATTAGGTTCCAGCATGCAAGGAGGGTTACAGTGTTATAAAGGATGAGGTTCCAGCATGCAAGGTGGGTTACAGTGTTATACAGGATGAGGTTCCATCATGCAAGGTGGATTACAGTGTTATACAGGATGAGGTTCCAGCATGCAAGGTGGGTTACAGTGGTATAAAGGATGAGGTACCAGCATGCAAGGAGGGTTACAGTGTTATAAAGGATGAGGTACCAGCATGCAAGGAGAGTTACAGTGTTATAAAGGATGAGGTACCAGCATGCAAGGAGGGTTACTGTGTTATAAAGGATAAGGTACCAGCATGCAAGGTGGGTTACAGTGGTATACAGGATGTTGAGGTTCCAGCATGCAAGGTGGGTTATAGTGTTATACAGGATGAGGTACCAGCATGCAAGGTGGGTTACAGTGTTATACAGGATGAGGTACCAGCATGCAAGGTGGGTTACAGTGGTATACAGGATGAGGTACCAGCATGCAAGGTGGGTTATAGTGTTATACAGGATGAGGTTCCAGCATGCAAGGTGGGTTATAGTGTTATACAGGATGAGGTTCCAGCATGCAAGGTGGGTTATAGTGTTATACAGGATGAGGTAACAGCATGCAAGGTGTGTTACAGTGTTATACAGGATGAGGTAACAGCATGCAAGGTGGGTTATAGTGTTATACAGGATGTTGAGGTTCCAGCATGCAAGGTGGGTTATAGTGTTATACAGGATGTTGAGGTTCCAGCATGCAAGGTGGGTTATAGTGTTATACAGGATGAGGTACCAGCATGCAAGGAGGGTTACTGTGTTATAAAGGATGAGGTACCAGCATGCAAGGTGGGTTATAGTGTTATACAGGATGTTGAGGTTCCAGCATGCAAGGTGGGTTATAGTGTTATACAGGATGAGGTACCAGCATGCAAGGTGGGTTACAGTGTTATACAGGATGAGGTACCAGCATGCAAGGTGGGTTACAGTGTTATACAGGATGAGGTTCCAGCATGCAAGGTGGGTTACAGTGTTATACAGGATGAGGTTCCAGCATGCAAGGTTTACAGTGTTACTGTTCTTTGTTTCCCTTCTGGGTCCTGGGAACACACAGGCGAGGATAGAGAGTTTTGTTGGAGACCTGTTACAGTCGACCTTCAGTGTAGAGATGCTTCATTGTGATGATGAGAGGTGTGTTGTTGTTGGTCTGAATGCTGCTGAGTTGTCTACTCCAAGATGGCCAATGTCATTCTTATAAAAGTGCAGGTCATCCGGAGGACAATAGAGTGGGTCAGAAACTGCTGGAAATGGCTCAAGTAGGTTTTCCCTGGCCCACAGTCTTGGCTCAGGTCTTTGTATTTGTCCCAGTGACAAAATTGTTAGGAAAGAAAACCTATCCATGGGCAGATAGAGCTTGTTATTTTGAATGGAATCTGTCTAGAAGAAGGATACCTTATACAAATGCATGCTGAAGTCAGATACCTTTGAGCTTTGAGGTCAGGTGTCATGCTCTCCACTCAAAAGACGAACTCCGAAGATTTCCCAGTAGGCTACCGGTACCAGGAAGCCCCTGTAATGCTATATTGCTGGAGTAGGATGGTACCAGATCATAGATTGTTCTTCATATTAGTCAGATGTCTTTGCTTTAAAATGTATTCCTTTGTGGTCAAAGAAAAGGTAGTGTTGAACACTGAGAGTACTGCATAATGCCTGGATTGCTTATGCTGGGTGGCTGTCTATGGTCTCTATGGCACCTCTTTAACTCTAGTTAAAGTAGTTAACATGTTACTTCTCACAGCCGTCTGAGAGTCTTGTAAAGTTAACATGTCACTTCCTGCAACTGTCTGAAAGTCTTGTAAAGTTAACATGTTACTTCCCACAGCTGAGGAAAAGTCTTGTAAAGTTAACATGTTACTTCCCACAGCTGAGGAAAAGTCTTGTAAAGTTAACATGTTAATTCCCACAGCTGTCTGAAAGTCTTGTAAAGTTAATATGTTACTTCCCACAGCTGTCTGAAAGTCTGGAAGAACGGCTAATAAATTCACTGGTTGCTCTGCAGTCCGAGATGAAGAGGATCATTGAGATGATAGGCATGGTCAATCTGGAGGTCATTGAGGAGGTCAGTAGAACAGACTGGGTGATTTCATTAATTTGTTCATTCACTGAGTTCAAGCTACTCTCTAAATGGTCAAAACACTTCTATAGTTACTGTCTGTATAATCAAAACACTTCTATAGTTACTGTCCATATAATCAAAACACTTCTATAGTTACTGTCTGTATAAACAAAACGCTTCTATAGTTACTGTCTGCACAGTCAAAACACTTCTATAGTTACTGTCTATATAATCAAAACGCTTCTATAGTTACTGTCTATATAATCAAAACACTTCTATAGTTACTATCTATATAATCAAAACACTTCCATAGTTACTGTCTGCACAGTCAAAACACTTCTATAGTTACTGTCTATTATAGTTACTGTCTATATAATCAAAACACTTCTATAGTTACTGTCCATATAATCAAAACACTTCTATAGTTACTGTCTGTATAAACAAAACACTTCTATAGTTACTGTCCTTATAATCAAAACACTTCTATAGTTACTGTCTGCACAGTCAAAACACTTCTATAGTTACTGTCTGTATAATCAAAACACTTCTATAGTTACTGTCTGTATAATCAAAACAGTTCTATAGTTTTTTTGTTTTTTTAAATGTTGCTTATCCCTTGTAGGACATTGCAGTCAACACCAGCATTTTTCAGCTGCTGTTGATGTACTAGACAAGTTTTTACGTTCAGTAGTTTGTCATTGCTTTCTGAATGACCGGCTCCCATACCAACATGATCATCTGCACAAATCGGTCGCGGCTGCATTTCGGACGCCTGGTAAGCGGCTCACAAACTGCGTTCACAAGCCTTTGGCCATGGAGTTACTGTCTATATAATCAAAACGCTTCTAATTTTACTGTCTATATAATCAAAACACTTCTATGGTTACTGTCTATATAATTAAAACACTTCTATAGTTACTGTCTATATAATCAAAATACTTCTGTAGTTACTACTTACATAATATAAATACTTCTATTGTTACTACTTACATAATCAAAATGCTTCTTAAATTAGCTTAATGTCAGGTAAAATGTGGACAAGAGAAACAGAGGAAGACAGAAAGATGCATATGAAAGCTTAAATACCTGAGCAGCAATTAATAATATAAGCAACGCCATCTTCAATACAACATCAACTGACAGAGGACTTGAGGTCACTAGTGTCTGCCTCAGGCCAGACATCTGAAGAAGAAGGGGTGGGGGGAGATGACAAATCTGTTTCTTTACTCCATGACACTTTGACAATTGTCATACTTCACAAAGCTGAGTGCTGCCAGTGATTTGTGGCATCACTGGATATGTTGTTGAGTCAGTCTCAGTGACTGAATGAAAGTGTTTCAGCAAGCAGAGAATAATTGTTTCATGTTGAATGCATAGCTTTAAATATAATGAGTTTGTGTTTTCTCATTTCTGCAGATCAATTTGCTTGAGCATCACAGAAACAAACAGGGAAGACTGAAGCAGGTCTACAGTAAATTAAAGGGCAAAAGTAAAGAGAAGCCAAGAAGTACTCTCCCTCCAGGTGCATGTCATTTGAGTGTCTCTACATGTGGTATCTTCTTCTTCTTCTTCTTCTTCGTTCATCCGGATTTTTTTTCCGGATGTGACTGCGCTGTGCCTGTTTACAGCAGAGCTGCGTTCTTGCGCCGTTAGGCCGACACATCCGACTTCTGCGGGCATTTGTTGACCGGGTTAACCTTCCTGGGATCTACATGTGGTATTGTAGTTGCTTTACTCTCTCTCTCTCTCTCTCTCCTCCTCTCTCTCTCTCTCTCTCTCTTCTCTCTCTCATCTCTCTCTCCTCTCTCTCTCTCTCTCTCTCTCTCTCTCTCTCTCTCTCCCCTTCCTCTCTCTCTCTCTCTCTCTCTCTCTTCTCTCCCCCTCTCTCTCTCCCCTTCCTCTCTCTTCTCTCCCTCTCTCTCTCTCCCCTTCCTCTCTCTCTCCCTCCCTCCTCTCTCTCCCTCTCTCTCTCTCCTCTCTCTCTCTCTCTCTCCCCCCTTCCTCTCTCTCTCCCTCCCTCTCCCTCCCTCCCTCTCTCTCTCTCTCTCTCTCTCTCTCTCTCTCTCTCTCTCTCTCTCTCTCTCTCTCTCTCTCTCTCTATGGTGGGGGTGGGGAGAGAGAGATGAATTATCTTAACATCACAGTATCATCACCTCAGAAGAAGAAAGGTAACATTCTTTAGGCACATTATGAGAAAGGCAAAGCTAAGCCTGTTGTGATAATGGGAAAGATGGAGGAGAAGGAAGGCAGGGAAAACCAAGAGAGACGATGCTAGATACTTCGGCTTCAAGGCATGAGGAACATTGGCATCAGAAATGATTGGCACGACACAAGACAGAAGACTAAACAGACATGGATGACAACACCATACAGTATTGACTATAAGAAGTGATATATGTTTTGTGGGGGGTCCACTGTCAGTTCAGCTGCAAGAAACATGGCCACCAATCTCAGCTGTGGTTTGAGCGGCATTGTATGAGTGTTTATCATTCCAGCCCACGAGAAAGCATCTACTTCTGGCCATAGACTGACAGGTATGACTGTCAACAGTCATTTACTGCCAATATAGTACTTTGCGATGTATGAACAAATCAGAAAAATTAGGGAACCTGACGACATATAAGTTCACTCACTCACAGTTCAGAACCAATCAATAGTTGTAAGTAATAATAGCAGCCATCTATTTAGTGTGGTAATAGCTTGGCTTCGGAAATTATTTAACAACAGTTTATAGAGTGCATTTGAAAACTGTCTGCCTCATCGGAGCCATGATGGTGTCATAGTGGGTAGTGTGCTTATCTGCCAAGACAATGGTTGGGACTCAATCCCCAGTACAGGTAGGATGACTATATCCCACAGGTACAGCTCTGGGCTTGACCCAGCCTTATGAACGATGGGTACCAGACAATTTTAATAATTTTCTTGGAAGGAAAAATTACGAGGAAGTGAACTGGCCAGCCCACCTCATATATTGTGGTGCAGAATATGTGCAAGTCTGACACTTCACGCCCCAGCAGCAGTAATCTGCTATGAAACTACCTTGACCTGCATCCATCCATCCATCATGTGCCATGCCGATAAGCATAGGCGGTCATGTTTTGCCATCTCACTCGATAACCAGAGTCGTGGATCAGCTCCTTGTTTCTGTCTCGACCATGCCATGTGGCCAAGCCATCCAGGTATTTACTTCTCAGCCTGCTTCATTCATTACTAAACAGTTAATCTTGTATTTCATCTTACTATCTGGAATATGCCGGTTTCCTGTGGCTAAGGGCTTACGGATGCAATTAGTAAGCCCGCTTACCTGCTGGTCGAAACATAACAGACTGCGTTGCACTAGGTTTTAATGTGTTCAGTTTTAACATGTTGGATATGGGAGCCAGTTGTTCAGAAAGCAATGGCAAATTAATAACGCCGCAGTGAACACCAGTATTTTGTTTTGCTGTTGTGATCACTTGGCAAGTTTACTTTCAATAGTTTGCCATTGCTTTCTGAACGACCAGCACCCATACCATTCCTTAAAACGCCAACGCTAGACGGTTTGATGCCAAATTGTCTGCAGTTGTGTTTTGAACGCGGGTAAGCGGAATTACGAACTACGTCCGTAACGCCATAGTCACAGAGCAGGCAAATGCAAACTACTGAACATAAACTTGCCAACACTTCAACAACAGCAGTAAAATGCTGGTGTAGACAGCGATGTCTTGTAAATAGGATATGCCACACACACACACAAAATTCTGGAATATGTGAGTAATGTCTGTCATGTATTTCTTTGGCAGCATTTGACATTCGTAGCTGGACACTGGAGGAAGTCGGTCAGTGGTTGGATAGCCTCTCGCTGGGAGAATACAAGGACAGTTTCAAAGCACATGAGATAACTGGAGCCGAGCTCTTCAATCTTGAAAGGCGAGATTTAAAGGTGAGCTGGGTTGTGAGTGTTTGCTCTTGTTGAAGAATCCCTAACACAGGCAGTGACTTTTAGACTAGTTTCATAACTGGTTTGTCCAAGAGTTGGGGTTCTTTTTGTTTCAAGTGTTACTAATACTTGCCCAGACGTATCTTCGGTTTAGAACAAATTATTATTCTGTGCCTCAGAACAAGACAGCAATATATTACGTAACCACATGTATACAAAATTCAAGACTGGCAAAAAAGCTATGTGCACAAGTGAATTGGCGTCGCAGACAGCAGAGCACATACTCCAAGACTGCCCAAATTACAACATATCTTTGCAAACCTTCTGGCCTAGAGAGACGACAGTGGAAGATAAACTCTATGGACCACTGAGTGAACTAAAAAAGATAGTGAAATTCATACAAGAGACAACATTACAGTTATAGTCAAATCCTGGAGTTTGCTCTGGAATAGTTGTCAGGGGGATACCAACTGTGGTCAGATCGGTGGTTTCACTGCAGAGTCGTTTGGCCTGGTGGATAAAACTGCTTCTTTTCAACCCCCCCATAGCTTAGTTTTCAAATCTGTTCTGGGGTGGTCTGGAAAGCTGAGGAACTTTTCTGCTTGTATTAGAGTTTTTGTATCTCTGCGAATATTGCTTGGATAGCAAATCCATTACGTGGAAAGTCCTAATCAAAAGCCCACTGTGTGGACTTCATAAAAGGTGGAAAAGTGTCCTAGTGGCACGAAATGGAATATTGCTTGGATAGCAAATCCATTACATGGAAAGTCCGAATCGAAAGCTCACTGTGTGGATGTCATCTGCAGACTGCATACTTCTGGTTTCCGGAAGAACAGCCTATGGTGAACGGAAGGCCCAATATACGGAAGTGAGGCTAAGCAGCCATGTGCAGGACGTGACGATTCCTTGGGTGAGCCCAGTACCAGAGCGCTATGTATCGGCTCTGCAAGTATGGAAGCCTCCTTGGATGGCGGGGAATGCCCATGGTCTGCCCCTGCCTTCCCTTGAGGGCTGACCAGGATCTTTGGCTGTTCTATATGGACCAGCTGGGATGGGGGATAACACCACAACAGTGAGAGTCAAACGTCCTAAGAAACCCCCGGGAAGGTTAACCCGGTCAACAAATGCCCGCAGAAGTCGGATGTGTCGGCCTAACGGCGCAAAAACGCAGCTCTGCTGTAAACAGGCACAACGCAATCACATCCGAAAAAAAAACTCCGGATGAACGAAGAAGAAGAAGTATCTCTGCGCTCACTCAGTGCTTGTGTCCTCCCCATCTTCTCCATTTCTAGTTTAGGGGTTGATCTCATCCCTAAGCTGACTCTTAAGTGCTTGATTTTGCACCTTGTCCAGCTCTTGTAGTGTGGTTTTTTATGCTGAACACCACACAGTTGACCCGTATTCCAGGTGTGGTTGTATGCTCTGTTGATAAACTTTGCTAAGTATTTTCCCACTAGCTCCCCATGTGGTTCCACTTAGTTTTCTCAGGATGGCTATTTTCCTACTGGCTTTTGCTACTGCTTTGTTGATGTGCTTTCTCCATGTCAGCCTGCCATCAAATGTTACTCTAAGGTATGTTGGTTATTTATCTTCTCTTAGGGGTATTCCATACTTATCAGTGTTTATGCTGACACACCATCTATTTCCCCATGCAACAAATGCATCTACAGCTCTTTGTAGTGATCTGGTGGCCACTGATGCATATTCATTTGTGCTCCATAGAACCAGGTCATCGGCGTACATTGCCACTTTAATTCCATGCGGTAGGTGAGCAACAAGATCATTGATGAAGATTAGAAAAAGTGTGGGGGACAAGACTCCACCCTGGGGAACATCGTGACACAGTAGTGCTTTCCTGCTCTTGAGTCCGTCTATCTGTACTCGGGTTCTTCTGTTGTTTTCACCCATTCTTCAGATCTATCCATGCAGCAAGCACCAGCTTCTTCTCTTGGAATGCATCCTCAATTTCTTGAGAGAGGTAGGTTGTCTGATCTTCCATAGAGTAGCACTGCCTAAAGCCAGCTTTCTGTGGCACAAGGATGTTTTCACTTCCAATGTACCACTGCAGTCAATGATTGATGATGCGCTCCATTCTTTTGCAGAGACAGCTGGTGAGGCTAACTGGTCTGTAGCTTGAGGTAATGGAACTATCTTTCCCTGATTTTAGGAGGATTATCATTATTGCTTCTCTCCAGGCTTGTGGAACACTGCCTAAGGTCCAGCTGTTATTGAAGATCTGCAACAGCTTTGCTTTGGCCTCTGTTCCTAGGTTCCTGATCATTTCATTGGAGATACCATCAGCTCCTGGTGACTTTCTCATTTTCAGTTTTGATATGGCTAGCTCCAGTTTGCTGATTGTGATAGATGCTTCCAGAATCTCATGTACCGTTTCATTCTGTCCTGTATGTTGCCATTTCTCTTGAATCTTTTGTTGTTTCTCTGGACTAATTTTGATATTTTTATCTTGTGCGAATGAGTCCGCAAAATAATCAGCTGCTTGCATTCCTGTTTTTGAGTTTCTCCTCTGTGCCGTCATCGTTAAGTTGTTTTATTAGCTTCCACAATTTCCTTGTGTCTCTTTCAAAGTTCAGAGACTCCTGTTTTCTCCTGCTCAGCTTTTCCGTCTAGCCTGCAGCTTGGCCCTTTGAAATTTGGCTTTTGCGTGCTGGTATTTATTGTGGTGCTCTTGGCTGGGTGTGGCCTCTGCTTGCTTTCTACACACTTCAACATCATTATGCAACTGTTCCAGTTCACTACTCCGAGTAGGGTTTATAATGTTTACGGGCTCCTCTTGGTACTGTTTCTCATGCTGCCTGTAGTATACATTTCCCAAGCTCTTCAACTACTGTATTTATGTCTTTCTCAGTGTTCAGGTTTCTAACCAGTATGCTGGTGTGATGCTTGTACATTGCCCAGCCTCATTTCTTGTAGTTCCACCTCGAGAGGGTGCTGCTTTCACTTACAAGCTCATTTTCTACAGTTAGAAAGACTGGCCGATGGTCACTGCCACCAAGTTGTTTCCCAACAATTCGTGTAATGTTCCACTCTAGGTCTGGTGAATGAAAAGCCAGGTCAGGTGTAGTTGTAGTGTGCCATGATCTTGAGTAGAAAGTATGTGGGTCAGACAGCTTGTTAATCAAGATGAATCTGTTCTCATCCTGCCAGTCTTCCAGTCTCTCTCCTCTCTGGTCCATGTGATCATAGCCCCAACTCTGCGAGTGGCTGTTGAAGTCGCCACACACAATCATTTTTTCTTTTAATGGTAGTGTGTGCAGTGCCTGTGGGCGGTCACTTGGACAGTAGTAATTGGTCAGATGAAGGTCTGTATTGCCTGTCTTAAGTTTAAGTGTCTGATACTCAGCCCCATCCATGTAAACTTCAATTTGAGAAGCAGTGATGTTATTTTTTTACAAGGGTCAGTATCTCACCTTTTCGCTTGTCCTTTCGGTCAGATCGGTAACACTGGTAGCCTCTGGTTTTGAAGGCTATATTTTCGTTGAGGTGAGTTTCTTGCAAGCAACATACGCTTACTTTTTCTTGGTCCAAGATGTTTTCTAGTTCTATTCTTTTGTTGCTGACTCCCTCCGCATTCCAATGCATTATTTTTAGTCTTTGTTTGGTATGGCCAGGCGCTCTATTCTCATGTCCCCTGGCTCCAAAGGACATCTGAGAAGGACCTCCAGTAGCTGTGGTTGGATCCTTTCAAGGCATAGGGCCTGGCACTGTACCTGCCTGGGGGTCCAAAGCAGGGCGAGCACCATAAATTTAGCAGTAGTCGACATATTTCATTTCCCGTGATTGGGTGGCATCCTGATTTCTGTGGTGCACCTCCTGGCTGGTTGCCTCTGTCTTCAGCACCTTTTCTTTGCTAGAGCAGACTGTGGTCTTACTCGAGTTTAGGTGTGTAGGTACGCACACATTTGTGTCTGTGCATGCATGTAGGTGTATACACGTCTATAGCATTCTGATTATTTCTCGGCACCAGTGACTGTCGCCACTCCTTCTCTTGTTAGTTAAAATAGATCCGCCACGAGAAGGCCAGGAGTTGAACTTTTGCTGCAGAGGTGATTAATACACATGCCATTAGAGTATTTATGCAAGGTTGGGTGCTCACCCCAACCCTTCCCCCGGCTACGTACAGCAACATTTGGAACCTATAGTAGCAGTGATGTGCCAACTGTTATGAATGCTGGTAGTGACATATTATCTGCAGCATTTAGTAGATGAGGTTATTGTACACAGAGAGCTAATGGGGTTAGAAGTAAATTGTGAGAAAACATAGAACATTTTGAGGAACAACAGAAATTCCGCAAAGTATTATCCTAGTAAATGGGAACATTCTTCAATGGGTGGTTTGGTACAACAATCTCAGAACTGTCATAACATCTGATAGAAGATGCCTTGTAGAGATTTAGAACAAGAATTGTTGTGGCAGAGGTAGCCTTTTGTAAGATGGTAAACACTGACCACAACACCACTCAGTGATACCGACCACATCACCCACCCAGTGATACTGACCACAACACCCACTCAGTGATACCGACCACATCACCCACCCAGTGATACTGACCACATCACCCACCCAGTGATACTGACCACATCACCCACCAGTGATACTGACCACATCACCCACCCAGTGATACTGACCACAACACCCACCAGTGATACTGACCACATTACCCACCGTGATACTGATCACATCACCCACCGTGATACTGACCACATCACCCACCCAGTGATACTGACCACATCACCCTCCCAGTGATACTGACCACATCACCCAGCGAGTGACACTGACCACATAACCCACCATGATACTGATCACATCACCCACCGTGATACTGACCACATCACCCACCCAGTGATACTGACCACATCACCCACTCAGTGATACTGACCACATCACCCACCCAGTGATACTGACCACATCACCCACCCAGTGATACTGACCACATCACCCACCCAGTGATACTGACCACATCACCCACCCAGTGATACTGACCACATCACCCCACCCCAATGATACTGACCACATCACCCACCCAGTGATACTGACCACATCACCCACCCCAGTGATACTGACCACATCACCCACCCAGTGATACCGACCACATCACCCACCCCAGTGATACTGACCACATCACCCACCCAGTGATACTGACCACAATACCCACCCAGTGATATTGATCACATCACCCACCCAGTGATACTGACCACATCACCCCACCCCAATGATACTGACCACATCACCCCACCCCAATGGTACTGACCACATCACCCACCCAGTGATACTGACCACATCACCTACCGCAGTGATACTGACCACATCACCCACCCAGTGATATTGATCACATCACCCACCCAGTGATTCTATAACAGTGTATGATGGAACGATGGCTTAACAAGTCTTGTAGAAATTCTAAATCAACTTTATTAAACGTTATGGCCGATACAATGTCATGGTAGAATACAAACGTGTTGACAGCCTGCCTTCTAGGGCTAGGTTCAGATGTAAAACTGATTCTTGACAACAAACTACGTCACGACTTGAGCATCTTTCTTCACATTCTACCCTGATGCTCAAGCGTGCTGTAGCCTTTGCCCACCTAACTTACCCCTCTGCTACACCTCCCTATGTTTAAGAAAGACTTTTTTCCTTTAAAAAGTCTTTCCTCCCAATCCCCCTTCTCTATTCCCTCTCTTTCCTTACTTCCCATAATTCCTCTAATCTTCCCCAAACCAACTTTATTTTAAATAAACAATCTATTCGTAAGTCTTTCCCCTGCCATATATCAACCCACTTCTTCTTCGTTTCTGGCCCTTCAAAAACATAACATATTTACATATCCTTAATAACATTTAAATCTCAACTTTATACAACACATCATAACACGTCTTCTTAAATACTTCTTCTTCTCTTCATAAGCAATCCGCTTAAAATTTCAAACGCTGTACTCTTCTGATACCAACTCCCTATTGTCATCACCAACCCCACTAATTCTCCACTTTTAGTCAACCTGAAATCACTCTCACACGATAGAAAGACAAAGAATCGGTG
The DNA here is from genome assembly GCA_014155875.1 of Cepaea nemoralis. Classification (NCBI taxonomy): domain Eukaryota; kingdom Metazoa; phylum Mollusca; class Gastropoda; order Stylommatophora; family Helicidae; genus Cepaea; species Cepaea nemoralis. The sequence goes on along the minus strand of JACEFZ010024412.1, from coordinate 118,196 downwards.
CGCACCGGAGATTCAAAGGAGTAGAACTCTTTCAAAAAAAACCATAGTCACCCAAACCACACTCCTTTACAAAACCACACTCACCTAAATCACACACCTTTACCCCCCTATGTCATTTGAGACTTTATGTAATAAAGTCTAAAACAATTATATCTTCTACAGTACCACTCATTATGGTAACAGTTTACGCTGCTATCTACAGCATCAATTACCAACCATCAAAAATTATTATTCACTCCCCAAATGTCTATATATTACAGACACTACTAACTTTAGTACCTTACCCCAACCTCGCTTTGTAATGTCAACCACAAAACACATCCCGAGGACACAATTAAAAAGGTCCATTATTCCTCAAGACCTCTTCCAACATTATACACATCACCTCAATCTTCCCCTATACCTCACTCAGAATTCTCTCTTAACCTCGCCGAAAATTTCAGCGACCCTTTACTGTCCATTTATTATGGGCATATCAACCAAAACCTCCACTTATGCCGTTATCAACAGCAACAATATACTACCCCTAACTCCTGTCTGTGACTGCTTGCACTCAACTTTATTCTATCTCAGTCCATATATCACGGACCTTCTAAAACCCCATGTCATTATGTCTCCACTATGTTCATTTCTCACACTTACAATCCTTTACTATTGTACTGCTATCCACAGTGTCTACTCAAACATGGATTCAATTCATGTTTACTATTTGTCTGGGGTAATCTTCTTATTCTACAAACCAGAAATCCCGTGTATATCATGGCTTTTCTGACCCCATGGAAACTATGTTCAAAACTTTCCCCTCATTTACCCCACTGCTATATTCATTAATCTTTTCTTCCCCCATATGGCTTCCAATCCATGTATTTCCAATCAATGCTGACTTTAGTGTAACTCTAAACTTTCCCATAACCATCCCCGGTATATGTTTCCACTACTTCATAACCATATCAACCTCATTATGCTGATTATCACAGCAATATAATTACCCATGAACACATTATTCACAAGGATGATGTGTCTCTCTACTAGTCCACAGTAGTTTATTACTATTTTCTGAACGAAGGGTCTTAATTAAGCCCCATGTATTGTCTTTATTCTAGACAAAACCATGTAAATTAAACATAACTTAATTAACTACTATTTAACATACAAAACAGCGAAATAAAATCACAACAGGATATCATACCCCCCCCCCCCCCCCCAAGTTTTTATAACATCATTTATGTTTCCCCTCATATCAATTAAAGGTATTAACTCATTCAAAGAAAAACATATATTAAAATAATACAACATACATCCTAATCTATTGTTACCTAATACCTACTGGTCTCTTTTACTGGACCAATAGTTTGTACGCAAAATACTAAGGAACACAATAATCCTATTCTAATCAATTACAATAATAACAATCATTTTACAAGGACCAAATCAAGCAAAAAAAAACATATTATATATGAGGTATTGAAACTCCAATTCAATAAAACCACTGTCTTCTCTCTAAAGAGAAGGTTATTAAAACAAATAATTCGTTTCATATTAATTACGTACAGTGGCCCATCCACATTGGCCTCCTATACGAACTACTGTAACCCATATCTATTCATACAAGTCATTCCACTATTTTTATAACCGAGAAAACAAACACTTCACTGCCTCGTATGTATATCTGTTATCTACAGACCATCATAACGCAGAACAATACTTGTTCCCCTCAACCAAAATCACTACTCAACAAATGACTATCTCTTTTTCTGTAAGTCGAACGTTGATTATCTCCCCTCACAACTTCTCATCTAAAACAAAATAACTCTTAACATATCCCAATATTTGGAATATAAATCTAACTAAGCACTGTAAACTACAGGTCAACTCACTTTTTCCATTACTAATGTGACTACTATTCCAATGTCAACTCAACGTACCAGCCACCATCACTTATCAATTAACCTGTGGCTCGGCCTGCTAATTATTTCCCTTGGACTTGTACCAACCATCACTACAACTTCTTAATCATTACCGTTAACCACGGCATCTCTACTCTACTACTACCAGCAAAAATTGTGTCTATTTACTATAGACCTCTCACCAATACATCTACCTACTGTACCAATTACTAACACAACTTTTAAGTTTCTCGTCTATTCGACGCAACTAAGTAACGTCTCATTACTTTCCAACCTCTCACCACGACTACTCTAAGCTATCCTCAAGTCTCTCCTAACACTCTTGCATCGCGACGACAATCAAACTGGTCAGCCTTATCGAAACACGTTCTTCACTATTCATTTTTCTAACCTTGTTTACCTCCGTATCTTTCACTCTTCTTCCTATTTATCGGGATCCTTTCAGAACAGCAACGCACGCCACTTATAACTGACAGCAAATCTCACTTTTCTCAGTATCAGGCATTCCTGCTTCGACATGTCCCTGTCAACAATACTTAAACATGTTTTATGAAACGTCATTCAGAATGTTAACTCTCTTTCCGTCAACCTGTCATACAACTTCCATAATTTCCGTCCAAGATCACCCATTCCAAACAAAAGACATCACAATTTAGCACAAGCAACACAGAGGCAGCGACTATAACTAAAGAAGCACAACCAACAACAATTTAGCTAAACGAACATTTCTCGAAACAAGTTAAGAGTCTCGAGTGCCTAAGAAGTATAACATCATCAAATGGCAAACCAGAAGATGACATTGACAACAGGTGTAATCAGGCTATTCAACTCTCTGGACAATCGGACAACCATGTATCAACAACTACCAAGCCTAAGCGTGTCGATTACTTCCACCCACATTGACATTTGACGGACGTTTCAAAACCTCACTCCTGCTTCACTCAGTGCGATGAACACGTTTGTCTACAGTTATACTCACGTATGAACAACGCATAACCAGACGAATTACTCCACAGGACATTCACAATTCACTGCTTTCTTATTTCTACTTTTCTCAATCATTCACTCCTTTACGAAGGTCGGAATCTATCTACTATTTCTTTTACACACTAACCATCACTATCAACGATTTCTCAAAACAAACCTTATTTCGCTGAGTCACTAACCTCGTAACTAACATTCTATACTTCTCCACACAACAACTTTCTCAGATTTAATCAGCTCTTCTTTCTCCACAAGCATGACGTAACTCGTATTCTTCAAGCATCCATTTTTACAGTCTTTTACTCTTAATATTCTCGCGTTTAACTGGCTATTTTACTCACAGGATACTCAATCTATATCTCCTCATCAGACACTCTCGGTTGTTGCTGTCAACAATATAATATTTACTTCTCGAATCACCAAGCGAAACTATCTCAGACATCACGTCATAGCTCTGAGTCGAACCATTTCTAGTACGAACATTCATACTTAGTTTACCTCTCACTTTACTAACTCTGTGCTGAACCTACTCTATTTCAATCACACCATTTATACATCAGTCAACGTGACCAACTCTCTGTATCTTTCCATTCCGGACAAAGGAGTATTTTTACCTTGTTTACTCTCCCTACATCGTAACCTAAACACCAGATATCCTGTATTACGTATCCACGTAGAATATCATTGCCGTAACTCTCTATCCTCAACAACACCTATCGCCTACCCTGTACCATGTGATGCTACACCAAAAAATTCATCTGCCTATTTTAGACAAGCCATATATCTATATGCTCAAACCGCAATTCTTCTCATAAGCCAAAACTCTTCCATTTTCCTTCGTCACCCGAAGAATTTTAACAGTTATAGAGTGTATCCAAGTTAAATATTTCATTGTCTCTCAGTACATTAGTACGTCTTTCTCTTAATTATGTCATCTTCACTATCTGTTGTTAACCTGTTAAAGTACTCAGGTCTTAAGTTCATCTGAGTCTTTCTTATGTTTAATCTTCTGTTGTCGATGAGTAAATTCCCGCTATCTGTCTACTATTATTCTTCTTCTTAAATTGCTTTCTTTCTTATCTCCTTTATTTGCGTCGGTCTGCTCACTGTTTCCTGTATACCTTACGTAACGTTTGCACTTCCCCATCTCGTCTTCAGATGACACACTGATAATAGTTCCCTCATCAGATTCATAGTAGTAGTTCACTGCAGCCACGTCGATCCTATTCCCATAGTCGCCTTTAGAACGTCTGACTTTCTTTCTCTTTCTTGGTATTCGTCTCTTAGCCTTCTCTACTTTCTTGTCATATAAACTGGTATCTAGTTCTAAAGAGTCACCAACCAAAACTCCGTCCGCTTGTCCACCAGCAACTATACCGTATGAGGGAGCATCACGCTTCGAGTTGGGACCTGCTCGTAGTGCATTTCTCTCATTCTCCGAATCATCAGTATTTATAGCTGTTTCAGCATCACCGTATTTACTATAACATGCGGCGGTAGAAATATCTTCTCCATAACCTGAGCTCTCACACCTAATATTTCTACACCATTTGGGGATAAATTTCATATCTATACCTGAGGAACTTGACATGGCCGTACCTCTATTAACTATCATACTACTATTTCTTTCTTCAATACTTTTCCTCTTTGGTTTCCTTTCGTCTTTGATTCTCGTCTGTTTCTCTTTCCCAATTTCAACCGTGTCCCCCTTAGTCAAGTGAGTTGGTTTTGACTGAGTCTCTATTAAGTCAGTTTGACTTCCCTTTGTTATCTTGCCGGCTGGTTGTACCTGGACCTTTTTCTCTACTGTATCTACCTGAGTCTGCGTACTATTTTCTATCGTATTACCTGCCTGCGTCTGTGTCTCTCGGTTTATTTTCTTTACTAATACCGTCGTCTTCTTTTCCTGTCTAACAGTCATATTGGCAATCACCTTGGGAATAGTTGAATTTTCACTTACGTTTTCCACTTTGTTCTTTGACCCTGACTTCAAATACTGTCTCCATCTTTGTTCAAACCAGTCGTCACGTTTTTTCCTAGCATTCTTGCTATAAGATGGCCACTTCCATAATTTCTGGGAAAAGTCTCTCTCAGGACCATTCTTGTATCTATAACAGCTATACCAGTCCGACTTTTCACCATTACGTCTGTTCTCACCGTCTTTTACTCTATAACCATTAGGCCTTGGTTCGTCATTACTATATTGTCTTCTGTCTTTATCAAGCAGTGGCTGTCTCCTGTTATTCTTTCCTACTCTATTATAGTCTACCTTAAACCTATAAGGGTCCTGTCTAGTCGTTCTGTTCTTCAACGTTTCTACAAAATTCTCTACTTCACTAACTGCCTCTTTTAATTCCCCCAACCATGTACTAATACGTTGCAATTCTACATATAAGTAACTCATATTAACTTCTTTGTAATCTCTATCAGGCTTGAAACAATATTTCTACTTCTTCTTCTGCATATTCCTTGGTACCTGGAAAAAAATACTCGAAGTCTTGAACTCAGCCGAAATTATGCCTGTTTCTCCACTGTGCTGTGATGGGTCTGCTATGCTGAAATATTTACAGTTATTCAAGCAACCAAACAATCAATTCTTATTAATATCCAGTCTTAAATTAACTAAAGGATGTTATCGTCCTCCTGAAATTCAATAATTTTCTATCTAATATAAATATATTACCCCTTTTCTTGTTGAACTAAACTTTCCAGCCGAAAATGAAGTCCTTGAAGTCTATGTCCTTGTATGCCGACACTGAGAAGCACGGTTTCTGGTACACGAGTGTTGAACTAAGATCGACAAAACGGCTTCAGTAAGGATCAAAAATGCTCGACCGGGCTCGATAAGATAGTGAAGAGCGGTTGAACGTATCAGCCACCCAGGGACGGGCTCTTGAAACACGACAAGGAACGATTGGATGTAACAGCCACCCAGGGACGGGCTCTTGAAACACGACAAGGAACGATTGTGATCAGAGGACAGCACTGGCCAGCCCTCCGAAATCAGCAGTGAACGATAGTCAGCTTTTCCAAACAATCGACAGTGTAGAGCAGCTGTTGACCAATCTGACAGCGGCTCTCTCACACAACAGAGTCCGGAGATGATCTGACAACGGCTCGATTGTAATGACCTGTCCAGGAAAATTTTACTAAGCGGACTGTGTAACAATGACTTGAGTAGTTACTGGGCCATAGCGATCAAAACCATTACTGGACGACGGTGATAAAAAAAAACAGTACCTCAGCCGAACTTGATAAGGAGCTTCGGTCTAAATCAGAGTAGCGGCGTCAACATTCTGGAACCGAGCAAGGATAAAATTTGGTAACGTTCACTGATTGTCCAGAATAGCGTGGAGCAATTATTGTGGCGCTCTTCATACAACAAGAAGCTGACCATCCATTTTAGTTACTCCAACAAGATGACCTTCAGTTGTTCAAGTTGACAGTTGACCTTCAGTTGACAAGATGTTCTGTTAGTAAATTTAGGATTCTTGATAGCAGAATTCCGAAAATATTTACAGACAACCACCCCTAGCCGGGCTTTTGGTTGCTGTAACTCTCACAGACGACGCAGTGGCCATTGTTTTATATTTTGAGAGCAGAAAAATTTCCTCAGTCCTCCAGTAAGCAAGTGACCTTCAGACAAGCAAGGTTAAAACAACGGCTGCAATGACGGCAGGTCAAAACTCACAGGATATTGACAACAGTTCGGTCACTCCAGAGCACGATAATAAACAGCCCACGATTCTGACAAAAATTCTACGATGGTAGATGGTAGCTCCATCCAAAAACTGATTTCAATAGGTATGGCGGCTCCAATCGACTGACTGAAAAAACGCTTGTTCTAAGTTGCAGGCCTCAAAAGGTAGTCTGGTCTGGATCTTTTGATTATTGCTTCCAACAAGATTCTAGATTCCCTCTTCTTCTTGTTGCCGCAAGCTGAGAAAGGTGTTCATTAAAAGTTCTCCGCTGTGCTCTGCTGTTTCTTAGTACTTCACATTGCGTCCGCGACAGCAAAGTCCAGAATCCTGGTTAAGCGGCTCCATTTAAGCCATCTATAACAGTGTATGATGGAACGATGGCTTAACAAGTCTTGTAGAAATTCTAAATCAACTTTATTAAACGTTATGGCCGATACAATGTCATGGTAGAATACAAACGTGTTGACAGCCTGCCTTCTAGGGCTAGGTTCAGATGTAAAACTGATTCTTGACAACAAACTACGTCACGACTTGAGCATCTTTCTTCACATTCTACCCTGATGCTCAAGCGTGCTGTAGCCTTTGCCCACCTAACTTACCCCTCTGCTACAATACTGACCACATCACCCACCCAGTGATACTGACCACATCACCGACCCAGTGATATTGATCACATCACCCACCCAGTGATACTGACCACATCACCGACCCAGTGATATTGATCACATCATCCACCCAGTGATACTGACCACATCACCCACCCAGTGATATTGATCACATCATCCCACCCCAGTGATACTGACCACATCCCTCCCTCCCAGTGATACTGACCACATCCCTCCCTCCCAGTGATACTGACCACAACACCAACCCAGTGATACTGACCACATCACCCACCCAGTGATACTGACCACATCATCCCACCCCAGTGATACTGACCACATCACCCACCCAGTGATACTGACCACATCACCAACCCAGTTATGCTTACCACATCACCCCCCCCCCCCAGTCATATTGATCACATCACCCACCCAGTGATACTGACCACATCCCACCCCAGTGATACTGACCACATCACCCACCCCAGTGATACTGACCACATCACCCACCCAGTGATACCAACCATATCACCCCCCTCCCCCCAATGATACTGACCACATCACCCACCCCAGTGATACTGACCACATCACCCACCCAGTGATACCGACCATATCACCCCCCTTCCCCCCAGTGATACAGACCACATCACACCCCCCCCCCCCCCCCCACTGTGCTGGTTGGTCTGCACAAGATGGGTCCAGCACCATATTCCCAGTGTGCTTTAAGACATGTATAAGGTTCTTGACTGGACTGGACTTGAATGACCAGATTTTGATCTCATTGTTTCAGGACCTGGGCGTGACCAAAGTCGGCCATCTGAAACGAATCCAACAAGGCATTAAAGAGTTGCACCATCGAGAAGCAGCATATGACAGACCCAGTTCATGACAAGCTCCCCGTGGCCTCTGTGGGGCTGAACAATTTGACCTACTGCAACCGTCACGCAGACCTATCAGGAGAATGGTGACCTGAATCAATCTGGTCAGCCAGGTTCCGCCGGCCCACCCTCAGTGGCTGCTGCATGACCCATTACCTCGGATATTTCTGTACAGCCAACGTTTGTGGCAACTTGTTTTATTTTTTTATACCTCATTCACATTTTTATCTAAATTGCTACCCCGTTATGCAGTTATTATTCCATGCAAACGTTTTAGTCATTCATGTGCTATGCACCACATTGAACTGGGAAAGTGTGCAAGTTGAACACAGCCAGCTGCTTGTGGTTGGTTTTTATTTTGTATTTTCATTTGCCCGCTTTAAAATTTGAACCTAGTCCAGACACTACTACTAGTAGTTGTGACACTGGACTCATGTTTGTATGTGGATTAGCTTTCCCGATGCCATTAGGCAAACACACTCTGATTTCTGAGGTACTTGTTATTTTTGTCCTCAAGTTAAAGGACGAGAACTCAACATTTAAGTTTAAGTGACCAGCGTGCAGAACGAACCCCATACTGTTGTCATCAAAGTAAGGTTGTTGGTTGTTAGAACATAGTATGATGAGGTCGCATCTTCACAGCATGTCACTGCTGAAAAATACTATAGGAGCTATGGACTGAGAAGTTCTTTGTGTGATTCGGCCCGTGAGCAGCCGGTCGATGCCCTAGTGAGGTGTGGCCATTTGGTCAGTAGAGATGGTGTAAACTGTGCTATACGTAGCTTTTAATCACATTCACAAGCATTGATTGGCAGTTGTAGAAGGAAGTAGAGATTAGAGGACACAGTAGACAACAGAACAAGAAAGCTATAGTTATTTTACAGAGATTCGAACCTGTCATCTCCAAATGCCGACTGCACCTCAAAGCAGGAACAAGTGTTCTTCAGGCATGGCAAACTCGACACCTCTACTTCTATGAGTACTAATCAATACTTATGAATGTGCTTATGTGCTGTCTCACTGGCCTCAAGGGTTTTCCCGGTAATTGGTACTTATGTATATATAGCTTTTGAAATTTTGACCATATGTTGATGATTGATAGTCCCTCGTGTAGATGATTGACTTTCACTCAGTTATGGCTGTAGTTATGCTGTATAAAATCCTGGGATGTTTGACTTGTGTATAGTTGATGGTAGAAATATGGCTGTAGTAATGTTGTATACAATCCTTGAATATTTGATTTGTGTATAGATGATGATAGAAATATGGCTGTAGTAATGTTGTATAAAGTCCTGGAATGTTTGACTTGTGTGTAGATGATGGTGGAAATATGGCTGTAGTTATGTTGTATAAAATGTTTGAATATTTGACTTGTTTGTAGATGATGGTGGAAATATGGCTGTAGTTATGTTGTATAAAATGTTTGAATATTTGACTTGTGTGTAGATGATGGTGGAAATATGGCTGTAGTTATGTTGTATAAAATGTTTGGCTTGTGTGTAGATGATGATGGAAATATGGCTGTAGTTATGTTGTATAAAATATTTGAATATTTGACTTGTTTGTAGATGATGATAGAAATATGACTGTAGTTATGTTTTACAAAATCGTTGAATATTTGACTTGTGTGAAGATGGTGGTGGAAATATGGCTGTAGTTATGTTGTATAAAATGTTTGACTTGTGTGTAGATGATGATGGAATATGGCTGTAGTTATTTTGTATAAAATGTTTGGCTTTTTTGTAAATGATGGTGGAAATATGGCTGTAGTTATGTTGTATAAAATCCTGGAATATTTGACTTGTGTGTAGATGATGGTGGAAATATGGCTGTAGTTATGTTGCATAAAATGTTTGACTTGTGTGAAGATGATGGTGGAAATATGGCTGTAGTTATGTTGTATAAAATCCTTGAATATTTGACTTGTGTGAAGATGATGATAGAAATATGGCTGTAGTTATGTTGTATAAAATCCTGGAATGTTTGACTTGTGTTTAGATGATGGTGGAAATATGGCTGTTGTTATGTTGTATACAATCCTGGAATGTTTGACTTGTGTGTAGATGATGATGAAAAAATGTCTGTAGTTATGCTGTATACAATCTGTGAATGTTTGACCAAGTTATGGTTGTGGCTGTTTGCCCTGTGGCTGGTTCGTGAATTCTCAGGAGCCCTGAGTCTTAACCCTTTACAGGGCAGACGCTTGTCCGTTTTGTAGCCCTGAACGGGCAAGATTTTTTCAGGTTCTGTAAAATTTCGGGTCGCGTTAGTAAAAACATCACAAATAAGGTGTTAGTCAACCGATTTTAGTTAAATAAACAACACAATGAAGGGAAAAGCATGCAGAATATGTTACTCACAGTGATTGTTGCCGGTAATCCATATATGAACACAAATATTTATGAAATACGGCATGTTGTTTGTGATTTTCCGTCACCTATACGGCAATTTACAAACACATTTTCAGAATCATAATCACTTTCTTTAAAGTCCGACTCACGACTGCTAATGCAAAGTAACGCTTTGCACTGATATCTAGCTCCGATTAATAATCAACTTCGTGCCCTTTAATGTCATTTAAATTGAACAGAGCGAAAATCTCGGCTATCACTTGAAGAATCGCCGAAATCCATTTTGAAAAACAGCGTAAAAATCCCGAAAACTATCAAAAAAAGTCCGTTCAAATTCATTGTAGCGCGTTTACAAATGGCGGCCACGTTGTCAAGCTATCGGCGAAAGTGAAAGTAGCCGTCGGAAAGCCGAGAGATCGCGTTTTTAAAATGCATAATAGTATCGGCTGGAATTGGCCGCTACGCTCGTTTTAAGCGATCAGCCGGTAATGGCCGCTATGCCCTGTAAAGGGTTAAGTCCAGCAGATCGGCATTCCGGTCCTCAAGCCCTGAACTTGGCTTGCATCTGTCAGAGTGAGGTCGGTGTAGATGTTTCTCTCAATCCAGTACCAAAGTACCATCTCTGTGGGGACCGTGTTGCAGGGCTGCCCTTACCCTTTTCAAACCCAGGAACTAGCAGAGTGTGCAAGGCCAGTACTGGAAATTCACATCTTGGAAGAGGCATATTAGGATGTAATCAGGTCATGATTCAGCTGACATGTGTTGAGGAATGATTGTGTTGTGGTTTTGACACTGAGCTGTGAATGTAACTTGACCAGCTTAGATTATGTTGAAGAATGATTGTGTTGTGGTTTTGCTACTGAACTGTGAATGTAACTTTGACCAGCTGGGATTATGTTGAAGAATGATTGTGTTGTGGTTTTGACACTGAGCTGTGAATTGACCAGCTGGGATTATGTTGAAGAATGATTGTGTTGTGGTTTTGCTACTGAACTGTGAATGTAACTTTGACCAGCTGGGATTGTGTTCAAGAATGATTGTGTTGTGGTTTTGCTACTGAACTGTGAATGTAGCTTTTACCAGCTGGGATTATGTTGAAAAATGATTGTGTTGTTTTGCTACTGAACTGTGAATGTAACTTTGACCAGCTGGGATTGTGTTCAAGAATGATTGTGTTGTAGTTTTGCTACTGAACTGTGAATGTAACTTTTACCAGCCGGGATTGTGTTGAAGAATGATTGTGTTGTGGTTTTGCTACTGAACTGTGAATGTAACTTTTACCAGCTGGGATTATGTTGAAGAATGATTGTGTTGTGGTTTTGCTACTTAACTGTGAATGTAACTTTTACCAGCTGGGATTGTGTTCAAGAATGATTGTGTTCTACGACTTGCAGTTTTGTTACTGAGATTTTGTTAATGAGAAGCTATGAATGTACCATTGACCAGCTGGCATGTTTTGAAGAATGATTGTGTGTTTTTGCTACTGAGCTGTGAATACAACTTTGACCAGCTGGGATTATGTTGAAGATTAATTGTGTGTTTTTGCTACTGAGCTGTGAATACAACTTTGACCAGCTGGGCATGCATAGAAAAATTATTGTGTTCTAAAAATCTGTAGTTGTGTTACGATTGCCATTTTTGATCTCATGGTAGATATTTTTGACTGATTGTAGTTCAGTCAAGCCAGAGACTCTTGTTTATGCTGAGTGTGGCAGGACCAAATTTAGCTGTCATTGAATGCTGGTGCATCACTAACATTAGATCAGCTTTCTCATTTAAACAAAGCTAACTTTTCATAAAATCTAACATATATCATTGTCAAAAAGAAAATATTTCCTAAAATTGCCTCAAATGTATTTTTTGTAATGAAGAGTACCAAAGAAACTAACCCAAGGAAGCTTTTGGCTGACCATGTTTGAATAAAAATTCCAGCGCTTGATTTATGTGTGGTTTAATCTACTTGGAGTTAGAGGCTTGCAGTCTTTCAGGAGAATCACTCTCAAATTCCATGAATGATCTTTGAAAGGATAATTATGTCACTTCATTCTTGATCTTCCTTTCTTGTTGTTGTAGTTTTGTTTCAGCATTTTGTGATTATCTGTGCTTGGAGAGATGATACAGCTAGTTGTGCTGGGAGAGGTAATATAACTAGTTATCCTTGGATAAGTGATACAACTAGTTGTGCTTGGAGAGGTAATATAACTAGTTGTCCTTGGAGAAGTAATAAACTAGTTGTGCTTGGAGAGGTAATATAACTAGTTGTGTATGCAGAGGTAATATAACTAGTTGTGCTGGCAACATAATACAGCTAACTGTGCTTGGAGAAGTGAAACGACCAGCTGTATTAGAATAAAAATGTGCTTACAAAGATTAACTGGCAGTTTTGCATTAACATTTTAAGGATAACAGATATTTCCAAATGAAGTAACTGACAGACTTTTACTAACATTTCAAGGATTATAGACCAAAGAGAATAGTGGAGACAAGGATTCAGTATTTGGGATATAAACGTAACAAAAATAAAAGTTATTACAGCTTGGTATGGGGATGATGAAATCTGGTCAACAAGTGACAGTATTGGTAACTTACACTAGTGCTATTTGAAAACCCTAGATGTCATGACAATTGCCTCTTGTTAACAATCTGTAGGAAGAGTGATATTTAAATGTTATGTTCATAGTACATGCAGTCTTCCATTCACTGTTTACATTTTGAAAAATATTCAGACAGCCTTTACACATTCTAAAATCGAAATCAGGTTACCAGAAACAAAATTTCAGAGGTGAATACTGTGTCTATGTAATGTTGTTTACTTTTTATATGTGTGATCATTATGCATTTCTTAATTTAAATGTACATTTTTTTTGTTTGTCTTGCCTGTGAGCATGTACCTTTAAATTAAAACTTAAGAATCAGTTGATTCTCAAGCTTTTGTTTTTCCAAAATATTAATGTCCTACCTTTATGAAGGGGATATTTTTCAATAACTAGAATTTAATATAAAACAAAAGTTTTGGTAAAAATTACCAGCCTCTTGTTACAAATATTTTGTGTAAATGACATTGACCTCTGCTGCTCTTTGTCTTGTTTTATTTCGTCCATCTTTCCTGCGACAGAAAAAAAAGGCCACCGTAAGAGTTAAAAGCAGTGGTTGTAGTGTAATATTTTGCCCACTTTTCCTGTGACAGAAAAAGGCCACTGCTAGAGTTAAAACTAGTGGTTGTAGCATATTATTTTGTGTTAATTTAAAACCTGCCTACAACTGACTTTAACATATAGATTCACAGTTTGCTGAGCTTTTGCATATCTTTCTCAGAAAAGCTTGCACAGCAAGACATAGGTTTATGTACGATACATCAAGAATTGTGCCAATCATTTGGGCACTATTATCAGAAAAGAAATGTTGCATGAAATATTTATACCTTTGAAAGAAATTTCACTAGAAAGTGAGACTAAAAACTGTGATAATGCATGTGAAAAAATTTCATCAGATTTGCTAATTCACAAAACAGGGGAAATGATAGGCACACATAGATAGATATACTGAACATTGTCTTCTGATATTTTCTATCTTTCATGTACTGGCCTTTGCATTCTGTGAGGTCACTACAGTCAGCTACCAGAATGTTCCAGCTCCTGTTTGAATTATTAATTCAGAGAGTTTGAGGCTGAGAGGTTGTAGTTTGCTTCATGTTCAGAGATAATCAGGTTTGAATCCCAGCATTAACAGGCATTTTTACAAGAATAATCGGTGTCTTATGTTACGATACCTAGCCTTCTCAGATCAGGCTGAAAAAACTGAAGGTCCCTTTTGCAAGATGCTCAAGTTAAAATATCCCACAGCATTTGGAAAGAGTAAGCTATAAGGCTGCTACCCTAGCAAAAATTGTTAGGAAAGAAAACTGCCCATGAGTAGAACCTATTTCCTGGGATGGAGTCTGCCTGGAGCGGTCAGTGAACTGGATACAAACACATGCCGAAGCTGGACACTCTGATCTTCGAGGTGTTATAACTAGGCGTGGATGTACTACCCTGGGAAGAGGAGAAGAAGAATGATCGATTCTGTCTGGGAAATTATTTGCATGAGATGGAAGTCGCCTTGATAAAACAACACAACATATGTTGTTCTCATTTATTATAGCACCAAAGCAGTTGTATGACCTCTGCAAAAGTTGCTTGTTACCATATTGATTTTTTACTACAGTACAGTCATTTACACTATGTTTCCTTCACAATAGTTTATACTACATTTCCTTCACAATAGTTTATATTACATTTCCTTCACAATAGTTTATACTACATTTACTTCACAGTAGTTTACACTACATTTCCTTCACAATAGTTTACACTACATTTCCTTCACAATAGTTTATACTACATTTACTTCACAATAGTTTATACTACATTTACTTCACAATAGTTTACACTACATTTACTTCACAATAGTTTATACTACATTTCCTTCACAATAGTGTACACTATGTTTCCTTCACAATAATTTACACTACATTTCCTTCACAATAGTGTACACTACATTTCCTTCAAAATAATGTACACTACATTTCCTTCACAATAGTTTACCTGTGGCAAGATGTAAATGGTGCCAATTAGGGTGTGAATTGTGTAAAAGTCAAGAACCCTTTTTAGACCTTCACACGTGAGATTGGGTGGCAAGCCTTACCCCGCCACCTTTCCTCCCTAAACAATTCCTAAGAGAACAAAAATGTATGGTACTCATTTTGTATGTGATACTCATGTCTATTTTTATGTGGCACTCATTTGTATGTCGTACTCATTGTTATGAGGCTGGGTTGACCTCTGAGGGGAAAATACCACGCAACTGCTGGGGATTGAACCCAGATCTCTGCCTTCACATGAAAGAACACTGACCACCATGCCACCAGGACAAAACAACTTTGCTGATATATATATATATATATATATATATATATATATATATATATATATATATATATATATAACCTTCTCACGGACTCTTGAAGTGCACCAGCTGTATGATCTGTTCCCAGGGAGAGAGACTGATACAATTTTGAAGACAAGTCTAGTGCAACTGATTGTATAAGGACCCTAATGATGTTTAATTCAGTCATGAAATAAAATGTTTTGCATATCCTTTACAGGACATCGCTGTCAACATCAGCATCTTTCAGCTGATTGTTGATTTCTTGGAAAGATTACGCTCAGTAGTTTGCCATTGCTTTCTGAGCGGCAGGCTCCATGCTTTCATAAGTCACTGGCGTGACTCGAACTGCTTACAGTTCTCGTGCGCTCACGTCAACCACGAGAGTATTCGGGGTTACAGAGAAAGCTGCTAACTCCTCGACCAGGGAGACCGGCAGTCATGAAATAACAGAAACTTGTTGACAATCTCTTCCAATCCTGTTCTGTATTGTTGCCTGTCTAGTCTAATATATTAATTATCACATGCATATTTTTACATTTCTTTGCCAAATTCAGATCATTCAAGAAAGCCCTGTGATTAGTGTCAATACAGCTGTGGTTTATTTGTTGTTTCTGTGTTATCTTTTGTTTGTTTCGTGATCTTGCAGTTCTTCCATATTTTTATAGCTTGTTTTTTTTTTTTTGTAAAGTAGTATGAATGTATGCATTTTTATTTCATATATATTATAGTTTGATAAATATGGTATAATTTAGCAGACAAGCTGAGAAACATCTCATGGCAGTGGAAATATAGTTTCTCAGGGAAATGCAAAGAATACCATGGACACACAGAAACACAAATGAGACAGTTCTACATGAAGCAAACGAAAACATTAAATTGATTAGGGAAATTAGATGTAGACGATCAAGATATTTTAATGTATTTTATGTGCAGAAATAAAACTTAGTGACAGCTGGCAAAATAGAGAGGACAAGAGCCAGCGGAAGGCAGATAGATAAATACCAGGGATGGCTTGACCACATGCCATAATCAGGACGAGAACACAGACCTGATCCATGACTCTGTGATCATGTGAGACAAGAGAACCATTATCCGCCCCAGCTTGTCAACACAGAACATGATGATGATGTTATTCTGGTTTCCAACAGGGCATAATTACCAGTATAAAATCAGAAGTTCTTCATTCAGCTTGTGTCTGTTGCTGGGTATACTTTGCACATATAGAGGAAGCAAATTTTATATAAATTCATGCCAAAAGTTGGACACTGACCTTTGAGAGGAATAAAGAAGTTTGCACCTACTACAAGAGCTTCTATGCATTTCATCAACATGATCGCTGTTTCTGTTAGCAGAGATGTGTTACGGATGGGGAATGATGGGCTTGTATACAACCTGACTGTTGTATAAGTTTGTCCTGTGCAAGCAGGTTAATTCTTTTTCAACAAATTAATGAATTATGAGCCAAATGAAAGTGTTTTTAAATGTCATTTTCAGTGTGTGTATTTTGTCAAGTTACAAGATGATTTGTGTCCCAGCTAATTGTTACTTTAAACCACTGTTTGAGTTATAACCTTCACTGCTGCACAGACAGTTGTTACTTTAACGTAACTGTATCCCATACTAAGCAGCACCTGTCACGAAAAGATCAGTTTAATGAGTTGATCTCCCTAATTGAATGCAGAAATGTGTTGCCTTCTGACTGCCTGCAACAGAAAACGCTCCATAATTGTATTTTCTACAGGTAAAGATAGTTCCCATAGTAGATACTACAGTTGAGATGTTTAGTGATAGACCTTCACATATCATAGACCGTGACAGAAGAGGTGATAAACCTTCACATATTGTTGGCCATGACAGAAGAGGTTATAGACCTTCACATATAGGCCATGCAGAAGAGGTGATAGACCTTCACATATTGTAAGCCTTGACAGAAGAGGTGATAGACCTTCACATATTGTAGGCCTTGACAGAAGAGGTGATAGACCTTCACATATTGTAGGCCTTGACAGAAGAGGTGATAGACCTTCACATATTGTAGGCCACAATAGAAGAGGTGATAGACCTTCACATATTGTAGGCCTTGACAGAAGAGGTGATAGACCTTCACATATAGGCCATGACAGAAGAGATGATAACCTTCGCATATTGTAAGCCATGACAGAAGAGGTGATAGACCTTCACATATAGGCCATGCAGAAGAGGTGATAGACCTTCACATATTGTAAGCCTTGACAGAAGAGGTGATAGACCTTCACATATTGTAGGCCTTGACAGAAGAGGTGATAGACCTTCACATATTGTAGGCCTTGACAGAAGAGGTGATAGACCTTCACATATTGTAGGCCACAATAGAAGAGGTGATAGACCTTCACATATTGTAGGCCTTGACAGAAGAGATGATAACCTTCGCATATTGTAAGCCATGACAGAAGAGGTGATAGACCTTCACATATAGGCCATGACAGAAGAGGTGATAGACCTTCACATATTGTAAGCCTTGACAGAAGAGGTGATAGACCTTCACATATTGTAGGTCACATTAGAAGAGGTGATAGACCTTCACATATTGTAGGTCACATTAGAAGAGGTGATAGACCTTCACATATTGTAGGCCATGACAGAAGTGGTGATAGACCTTCACATATAGGCCATGACAGAAGAGATGATAGACCTTCACATATTGTAGGTCACATTAGAAGAGGTGATAGACCTTCACATATGGTAAGCCATGATAGAAGAGGTGATAGACCTTCACATATTGTAGGTCACATTAGAAGAGGTGATAGACCTTCACATATTGTAGGTCACATTAGAAGAGGTGATAGACCTTCTCATATGGTAAGCCATGATAGAAGAGGTGATAGACCTTCACATATTGTAGGTCACATTAGAAGAGGTGATAGACCTTCACATATTGTAGGTCACATTAGAAGAGGTGATAGACCTTCACATATTGTAGGTCACATTAGAAGAGGTGATAGACCTTCTCATATGGTAAACCATGATAGAAGAGGTGATAGACCTTCACATATTGTAGGTCACATTAGAAGAGGTGATAGACCTTCTCATATGGTAAGCCATGATAGAAGAGGTGAGGTCCCCACTTCCTTTTCTTGTCACCTTTCCTCCCCAGACAATTCCCAAATTTTGGAAATTGTCTGATTGCCATTTTAATCAGACTGGGTCGACCCCAGAGCAGTACAGCTCAGAGAATTAATCCTGCTTCTGATGGGGATCGAACCTGGACCATTGCTAGGCAGCAGGTGCACTAAAAGTCATGCCACTGCAGCTTGTCTACACCTTTCTCAGTATGTACAATCTATTTGGGACGTTCATTTGAAACCCGTTTCAATGGCTTTATTACAAAAGCATGAAAGAAACATTAACAGGTGTGGTAGAATTAATCAAAGCATTCATTTTGAATGAATTATGCACCATGGGTTGGTCAGAAGAAGTTGCCGTAGGCATTCAGGCAAGCGTCCCATTGCTTAGGTACGCGGCGAAAGCTGTCCACAAAAAAAGGATTGTGGTTGCTCACTGAACCAAGTGTTTACCGCATTCATTATGTCTGCATCTGTGTGAAATCGTTGCCCCTTGAGAGCTTTTTTTAAAGGTCCGAATAAATGAAAATCACATGGTGATAAATCAGGACTATAGGCAGGATGTTGCAGAATTTCCCACTTCTTCCTTGCAAATGCTTCCTGCACAATCTTTGCGACATGCGGACAAGCATTATCGTGCAACAAAATCACACCGCGAGAAAGCATGCCGGGTCATTTATTCTTGATGGCTTTTTGCAGCTTGTCTAGTGTTTGCAAGTAGTGGGTAGAGTTGATGTTGACACCAGGTTCTTTAAAGTCGGGCAACAATAGCCCTTCATGGTCAAAAAATGCGCTCAGCATAACCTTACCAGCGGAAAGCTGTAACTTGAATTTTTTCGCTTTTGGTGATCCAGCATGCTTCCATTGCATGCTCTCTCTCTCTTGCTGCTCGGCTCAAAGTGGTGACACCATGATTCTTCTTCTTCTTCTTCTTCTTCTGCGTTCATCCGGAGTTTTTTTTTCGGACGTGATTGCGTTGTGCCTGTTTACAGCAGAGCTGCGTTCTTGCGCCGTTAGGCCGACACATCCGACTTCTGCGGGCATTTGTTGACCGGGTTAACCTTCCCGGGGACACCATGATTCATCGCCTGCCACTATGCGGAAGAGAAATGCATCACCCTCCACTCTGTAAATCAGCAAGTCGTTGAAACATCATCCCATGTGTTTCTCTTTTTGGTGGTCAGTCAACATCCGTGTTACCCACTGTGAAACACATCTTCCGATATTGCAGTTTCTTACGAACGACCTTTTGAATTGTCCAAATTGACACATCAAATTCTTTCCCTAGCGAACGTGTGCTTCGACAATGGTTCATCTGTACTGCTGCATCAATTCTGGCGATGGTTTTTTTCTGTTGTAACAATATGTGCTTGACTCGGCCATCAAAGATCTGTCGTGAACTGACGTCCTTTCCAAAACATTCGTGCCCAGTCTGTCACTGTTGTCTTCGACACACATTTGTTACCGTATGCTGCCTGCATTCTTTGATGAATGTCCACTCGACATCCTTCAAATGAAAGAAACTGAATCACTGCTTTTTGAGCTTCTTTGGACGGATTTTGGATCAACCCGGCCAATTTCTCAACGGTCAGAAGCAGAACCTATGCATCATGGGACGATAAGCACTTGCTCTTTTATTCATTAGTCAGTACATTGATCAGATGACTGTGACATGATCATGTTCAGCGTACACAATTACACGCGGTTCTGCACAAACGGATTTCAAATAAACGCCCTCTTATAGTTATTCAGTGTGTCAAAAGACTATATGAAAGTTTCTGAACATCTCAGGTGTTCCAGATATGTAGCCTGGTAGTTTTCCCTTGACTTCCACGCTGACATGGGTGGTTTATGCCCAACTGTGGGGCAATTTCCAGCTGTCAGAGAACAAGTGAATAACCTGCTGGGCTCAGGTGAGCCGTTCACTTATTCCCCTAAACTGTTGGGTATTGAGTGTCCGTCCGCTACCATTGGGAGGTGCGGCTGGGAGTTTCCATTCATTGAACTTAGACCATGAAGGTATTTCTCTTACTGCTCCAGTACTGAAGAAGACACATCAGAGTAAAGAAACATAAATTGTTTACTCTTTTAATAAAGGATAGTGGAGTTTATACAAGAAACAATATTGCAGATATAGACTGCAATTCAAAATGATGTATTTTCTTAATGAATTTAAACACAGAATCCACAAACAATATGAAGATATAAAGATTTATAGCCTGACATATTTTGTGGCATCTCATCAGGTGCATCCTGCAGAGTTATATTTGAGTTGAGTTGAGTTAAGAACCGTCATCACTGCATTCAGGACATTCCCATATGTGCTCCATCCACTCGTTCAACAGCCAGTGAAGAGTCATACTACTAATTGTTCCCACCGCTATCTGATAAAAAGTTCTCCTGGTCTTCCCTCTGTTTTGAGATTCTTCCAGAACCCCTGCTGATCCCCCGCAATCTCATTCTTTCCACATATGGGTTCTCAATCTGTTTCTCCACCTGGTCCCACAAGCGCACGACCACCTCCCCCTTGTCCATAGGCAAACTACCACCAAGAGGTACATTCCCTGCTAGCCTATCAGCCTGTTCATTCCCCCCGTACCTCCTGCATGGCCAGGGCAAAATATCCATACAATTCTCACGATCTGTGACCTCTGAAGCGACGAGAGCCATTCCACACGATTCATTCCTTTCTCCACCTTACTAAGCATACTCTTTGAATCCGTAATGAACACAACGTGTGTTGCAGTGATCTCCTCTAGCCACCGGACTGCTGCTGTTATTGCCTCCACCTCCATTCTCATGCTGGAGGTCGTAGTCTAAAATGCCAGACTCTCCTTTTTCAAGACTCGTCCATTAACCTTTGCAATAAAGCCCCAGCCACTACGTCTGTTTCTCACCACTGACCCATCGGTGTAGATGACTATGTCACCTTGATGTGTGTTGCTCTGGATCAGCTGTTGAACTTCAAACTCAGTGCGGCCCGCTGCCCATTCTCTGCACTCACGTCCCAGTGTTATTATTACATTGTATCAGTCCATCATGACTTCTGGAACTTCAACCCACTCTCTTTCACGATTGATGGTCTCTAGATCGCATACCTGACTTATAGAAAGTTCTGCCTGTGCCATCCAGGACCTGCCTCGTCTTAGTCTATGACCCTTGACCATACTCATTGCTGTATGCAGCAGGTGATCCCTGTCTGCAGCAACTCTCAGGTACCATTTGGCCTGAAGGACCCAAGTTGCAGTATGCATCTGACAAGATGCAGCAAAATGTGCCAGGCAATAAATCATGCAACATATTGTTTGTGGTTTCTGTGTTTCAAATAAACTACAAGCAAATGATAGAAGAAGAAGACATTGTTTACAGCAGTTGTATGTGTTTGTTTCTTCCTTCTGTTGATACAACCAAGCAAATGATAGAAGAAGAAATTGTTTACGCCAATTGTATGGTTTGTTTCTTCCTTCTATTGATACCACCAAGCAAATGATAGAAGAAGAAATTGTTTACGCCAATTGTATGGTTTGATTCTTCCTTCTGTTGATACAACCAAGCAAATGATAGAAGAAGAAGACATTGTTTACAGCAGTTGTATGTGTTTGTTTCTTCCTTCTATTGATACCACCAAGCAAATGATAGAAGAAGAAATTGTTTACGCCAATTGTATGGTTTGATTCTTCCTTCTGTTGATACAACCAAGCAAATGATAGAAGACATTGTTTACGCCAATTGTATGGTTTGTTTCTTCCTTCTGTTGATACAACCAAGCAAATGATAGAAGAAGAAATTGTTTACGGCAATTGTATGGTTTGTTTCTTCCTTCTGTTGATACAACCAAGCAAATGATAGAAGAAGAAATTGTTTACGCCAATTGTATGGTTTGATTCTTCCTTCTGTTGATACAACCAAGCAAATGATAGAAGAAGAAATTGTTTACGGCAATTGTATGTGTTTGTTTCTTCCTTCTATTGATACCACCAAGCAAATGATAGAAGAAGAAATTGTTTACGCCAATTGTATGGTTTGATTCTTCCTTCTGTTGATACAACCAAGCAAATGATAGAAGAAGAAATTGTTTACGCCAATTGTATGGTTTGATTCTTCCTTCTGTTGATACAACCAAGCAAATGATAGAAGAAGAAATTGTTTACGCCAATTGTATGGTTTGATTCTTCCTTCTGTTGATACAACCAAGCAAATGATAGAAGAAGAAATTGTTTACGGCAATTGTATGGTTTGTTTCTTCCTTCTGTTGATACAACCAAGCAAATGATAGAGGAATAAGACATTGTTTACGCCAATTGTATGTGTTTGTTTCTTCCTTCTGTTGATACAACATAAATCAAGGACTCAGTTCCATGCCTTTATGTCCTGTTGCCCATTTGAGGCCGTCTCAACTTGGGAACCCAGGTCAGTTTAAAAAATCCACCTCTGTTGGGAATCGAACATACAACCACCGGGCCAACAGGATAGCTTGCTAGTCTATGTGCTACTGCAGCTGCTTTCTAGATATATGTAATTTATAAAGGAACATTGTTTTAGTTATAAAGAAGCACATTAGTTTTATACAGAAACATTATGTCACAATTTGTATAAAGGGACATTAATTTAGCTATACAGGCACAGATAATTAATAAAGGAACAGCCTTGTGCTCTGGACAGTTGCTGGCATCCAATAGATTCCAAGTATTTTACAAGTCACATGAGGGTAATATTTCTGCATAAGATAATGCATGTTTTTCAACCAGTTGTGTTCCCTAAAAAACTTGTTTCAGCCTATTAACTCATCCTATTAACTCATGCTGCTATCAAACAAGCACCAGTCTGGATTGTGTGCGAACTTGTATATTATTAAACAGCTGTTTCTTTACTGTATTTGCTGCAGGCCAGCCTGATGATGATAATGAAAATCATGGTGTTTTTTTTCACATTGAAATTATTGCATGTACAGCACTTGAAATACTTGTATATACAGCACTTGTACAGAGGATCTGCTGTTGTATATCTTTTTGCATACGAGAGAAATGTCTGCCTCATTTTGTTATTTGTTCCTACCTGCACTTCACATTTGAGAAGTACTAATATAGGTCAGGGCTGTCTATCACTTCTTCACATTCCATTTGATTTGTACGAGAAAATTGGTTTGTCTTGATGTGTTTCTACGTCTCTCCGATTAAAAGAATGCCAGAAAACATCATGGAGTTGTGCGATTGTTTGTGTGGGAGTATGACACTAAATACTCAGAAAACATCATGGAGTTGTGTGATTGTTTATGTGGGAGTATGACACTAAATACTCAGAAAACATCATGGAGTTGTGTGGGAGTATGACACTAAATACTCAGAAAACATCATGGAGTTGTGTGGGAGTATGACACTAAATACTCAGAAAACATCATGGAGTTGTGTGGGAGGATAACACTAAATACTCAGAAAACATCATGGAGTTGTGTGGGAGTATGACACTAATTACTCAGAAAACATCATGGAGTTGTGTGATTGTTTGTGTGGGAGTATGATACTAAATACTCAGAAAACATCATGGAGTTGTGTGATTGTTTGTGTGGGAGTTGTGTGATTGCTTGTGTGGGAGTATGACACTTAATACTCAGAAAACATCAAGGAGTTGTGTGATTGTTTGTGTGGGAGTATGACACTAAATACTCAGAAAACATCATGGAGTTGTGTGGTAGTATGACACTAAATACTCAGAAAACATGGAGTTGTGTGGGAGGATGACATTAAATACTCAGAAAACATCATGGAGTTGTGTGGGAGGATGACACTAAATACAGAAAACATGGAGTTGTGTGGGAGGATGACACTAAATACTCAGAAAACATCATGGAGTTGTATGATTGTTTGTGTGGGAGTATGACATTAAATACTCAGAAAACATCATAGAGTTGTGTGGGAGTATGACACTAAATTCTCAGAAAACATCATGGAGTTGTGTGGGAGGATGACACTAAATACTCAGAAAACATGGAGTTGTGTGGGAGTATGACACTAAATTCTCAGAAAACATTATGGAGTTGTGTGATTGTTTGTGTGGGAGTATGACACTAAATACTCAGAAAACATGGAGTTGTGTGGGAGTATGACACTAAATAATCAGAAAACATCATGGAGTTGTGTGATTGTTTGTGTGGGAGTATGACACTAAATACTCAGAAAACATGGAGTTGTGTGCGAGTATGACACTATATTCTCAGAAAACATCATGGAGTTGTGTGATTGTTTGTGTGGGAGTATGACACTAAATACTCAGAAAACATCACAAGAGTTGTGTGGGAGTATGACACTAAATACTAAGAAAACATCATGGAGTTGTGTGGGAGGATGACACTAAATACTCAGCAGGTACTTTGTTTTCCTCTGTTCACTGGCTTTCAACTTGAGTGTGGTAAACACACACACACACATATGTTGCTAGTAGTGAGAGCGCTGGACTTGATTCTTGCATGAGGGTAAGCTTCCTCAGTGCCAATCAGGTCAACCCTCTCCAACTTCTGAGGTACTTGTAATTTACATCTAGTCAAGGCCATAGTGGAGGGGTATATGCCTGGGAAAAGAGGAAGAGGATGGCCAAAGAGAAGATGGGTGCAGGATGTGGCGGATGATCTCCAGATGGGTGTATAGGGACACAGGACATCTTCCTTGTGATCAAGAAGTTTTCCAGAAGGATATGGGAGCGAGGTTCTGCGAAGGACATGCTACTGAATGAATGAATGAGTCGAGGCCAAGAAGTGATTGGGTTAAGAATCGACATCACAGTGCTCGGCATATTCCCAAACATGCTCCATCCTCATCATCAACAGCCAGCGAAGAAGTCCCAATACTAATGATACCAGTAGCAGTCTGTTTATATGTCCGTCTGCCCTTTCTTTGGAGTTTTGATCGGCTGGTCGCTGCCTGCAGCACCATTCTCTCCGTCATGATCTGTTTTTCTGCACTGTACATACGATTCCAAACGTACTGACCACATCTGCCTTATCATGCACCATTACCCTACCAAATGGTGCAGATCCATTCAAGCTATTCGCGGGCTCGTTTCCCACCACACCAGCATGTCCTGGGGTGAAAATCCAACAGATGCTCTCGATGTTTCATTGTTGAATGGAAGCCTGCCTGTCCGCACGTTTCTCATCATACTTTGTGAATCCATTACATTGACGACATGCATGTGCTGTTTGCCCTCCAGCCAGCGGAATGCCAAAGTGACTGCCCCCACCTCCATTCTCACACTAGATATTTTGGTATCGTATGCCAGGCTCTTCTGCACCAAACACTGCCCACGAACCCCCAGGCTCTTCTTTTATCTCTTAGCATAGAGCGTCCAAAATGAGGTTAACTTTCGAGTCCAGTTGACCGACATGTGACATGAACCCGCCAAGCATAGGCAGTCACCCAGACCAACCCCCACAGCAGATACTAATGTTGGGATGTCAACTGCTGAAAATTTATTCCCCTTCCCCCCCCCCTCTCCCCCCCCTTGTTTTGTGGGAGAAAAAAAGTTGGTTGCATATCCTTTACAGGACATCGCAGTCAATTCCAGCATTTGTTGGCCGTTTGTGATTTCTTAGCAAGTTTAGATTTCCTTGTTTTCTGAACGACCAGCACTCATACTATTTAATGAAAACCAATGCAAGGTCTGCTCCAAATCGCCCGCAGCATTGTTTCGAATTTGGCATGCGTCGCTAACTTCTTAGCCGCAGATCCAGTTTTGTAAAGGGTCACTTTAATTATTTGCACACTAGTTAGTGTCTTGATAAGTGCCTCCAGTCTCCTCTCATACACCACACATGGGGAATCTCAGCACAGCACACAGACAGTCTGGCACTGGTGAGGGCCCATTGCAGGATCTTTTTTTTCCACATATCCTATTTACAGGACATCGCTGTCAACACCAGCATTTTACCGCTGTTGTTGATGTTATGGCAAGATTACGCTCAGTAGCTTGCCATTGTTTCTGAATGACAGGCTCCCATACCAACACGTTAAAACCAGTGCGACACAGGTCTGCTGCCAAATCGGTCACCGCTGTGTTTCGAACATGTGTAAATGGCATCACAAATCGCATCTGCAACCCCGTTGCCCCGGAGACCAATCTGCTATAGCTTAAGGCGGATGCCGTATAAGCATATAACCTCTGATCAACAACACCCCCTTGACGATTCAGTCACACCTTCTAAATGGCCTCCACCATCCATGTTTGTTTCTCCTTTCTAAAGTTAGCAGATTTCCTCGGCATCTCCCTCCAAGTGTAGGGACTGACAACACCAGTTCTCTGTTGCTTGATCTTTCTTCTTTGGCTCTCTGCGTGGCTGCCTTGTTTAGCTTCACCACATTTGACTTGATGTTCTTGTGGTCTGGTCAAAATTGTTGAATCACCTCCGTCCCTTAGACCATTTACTCTTCCTAACTCCCTGACAGTGTTCAGGACGCCAGGCTGACCCACATCTCATCCTCGCCTACAGCCACCAAGCTCACAAGCCCGTCTGCTCGCTCGTTTCTTACTACTCTTGCATAACAATGCCTGCCTGCCACAGCCACCCACCCACACATACGTACTTATCTATGTGTTCGTCTGTCTTGTCTCTTACTATGCTGGCTTATCATTGTATAGTCAGTCACCCATCTCTCATTCTTCTGTTGATATATTCATCCATTCAGTCACCCTACCACCCAGCTATGTTTAATCTATTCATCATCCAGTCACCCTGTCTGTATATTTAGCCACCCACTTAGTCTACCTCTTTCAGTGTTTATTCAAGATCCAGTCACCCTGTCTACCTTTCATCATGTGCCGTGACGATAAGCATTGGCGGTCATGTTTCGCCAGCTCACGCGATCACCAAAGTCATGAATCAGCTAGTTTTTGTTTCGACCTATACCACGTGGCCAAGCCATCCAGATATTTACTTCTCAGCCTTCCCCTCAATCTTGCCGATTGTCACCAAGTTCTCCCATTTATTTCCTCTTAACGCAGTGCTTCTCAACCTTGTTTGGCCAATACACTCCACCATATGTTCGGAATGTCATCCCCCTCCCCCCAAGCTATACGTAAAAGTGGAAGCTAATTCTAATAACACATCTAGACATCTTCATAAAACGTGATTTGCAGGTCTACTCTCGTTATAAAATGAATTTCAGAAGAGCGAGAAGTACAGAAATGTAAAGTATGGAGGGGAAAAAAATCAATATCAAATAATCGGTTCTTGTATTAAAGCAAACTTGAAATAATGTTAATTTCCCCCTGAGGGGAATTCCCCACTGGTTGAGAACCACTGTCTTAACATGTCCAAAAAATTGTGACTGTCTATGTCTCTAATCAGTTTATGGTTTTCATCTGCTTCTTATAGGACTTGCACACTGGTTTTTCTGTCTGTCCATGGTATTCTTTGCATTTTCCCCAGCCATTAGATATTCAGATCGTTTGCTCATTGTCCACGCTTCACATCCATACAAAAGTACAGGTTTGTGGTGTTTACTTCTACCCAGTGACAACCATAATCTGTGTCTTCTTACAATTCAATTCTAACCCAAGTTGTTCACTGTGTGCAACAACCGCATCTACTAAATGGTGCAGAGCCTATTGTCCCCCATTGGTGATTCCTCTTCTAAATTTCTGAAAATATTTTCACTGCATAGGAGAAAACAATCAGGAGAGATTACACATCCCTGTCTCACACCCCTCTAAATAGGTTGATATTGACCTACTTAACTATCAATCCTTATGGCAGCTTGTTGTTTCCAGTATGTTATTTACAAGCCTAAGGTGCTTCTTATCATTATTTAGATCTGCAAGCATCCTTATCATGTTGACATGTCTTACTTGATCGAAAGCCTTTGTGTAGCCAATAAAGAAAAGATGTAGGTCTTTATTTACTTCTATAGAACGTTCAATTCATGTTCTCAGCATTTACTGTACCACTGCTTTCTACGAACCCACATTTTTGTTCTATTTCGGGATATGTATATTCTTCATGACTTATCAGTACATTTCTTAGCAAAATCTTCGTTATATGGCTCATTATACTAACTGTTCGATGTTGATCACATCCCAATGCACCTGATTTCTTCGGGATTGCAATAAATATATAATTCAGGAGGTAAATCTCCAGTATCATATATTGTTCAGTAGTCTGGTAACCTTGTCCATTTCATATTCTTCTAAGTCATTGATTATTTATGTTATGTTGTTCGGACACTACTGGGTCATGCTCATTTTCATATATATATATATATATATATATATATATATATATATATATATATATATATATATCCCCACTTAGCTTACTTCTTTCACTGTTTATTCATCCTCTATCCACTCACTTGTCTCTCCACCTATTTCATATACTCTCCCTCCCCTACATTATTACTGGCAATGTCATAAGTGATTCCATCAATTTTTCATGTTTCATCAATTTTTACAGATATGCGGGAAATATAATTATCAAACAGCAGCAAATTTGGCACCAAGGACCCAAAAATAGTTGACATTTCAAGACTAAGCTTGCTTCAATCGTGCTACCACGTCTGTCTCTGAAAGTCACCTCATGCAAGGGGTTGGCCATGTCTCAGCTCTGACTATGAAGGAAATAAACTGACATTTTGTAGTGTTGAGGTTTGTTCAATATAGGCATTACGTGACTGACAAAGTACGCCATCTCAGCTTGACCCTGAAAAGATCTTTGGAATAGAATACCATATTTGTCCAAATGACACCAGTTATCACATGCCAGTATGACTTCATCACTTTCAAGATCATTTCCTTTCAGCTGCAGTCACAATTATGGTCAGGTGTGGAAGAATCACTAACGTCCCTGGCTGTACAGGCCTGCTGCTGTGTTCAACGGAAGGAAGAATTTGTGTGAGTGTGTCACCCCTCTCTGATTTTCTTTTAGTTTGTCAAGAGAAATATTCAGCACTGTTCACCTATGACAGTGGTTCTCAACCTTTTTTGGCCCGTGCCACCATCACCATATTTTCAGAACGTCATTCCCACCCTTTCATATTTCCTATCTAAAAATCCCCCCACCCCTGCACAGTATACGTAAAAATGGAAGGTAAATTTAATAGCATATACTAAAATAAGTCTAGACATCCACATAAAACATAATTTGTGGGTCTACTTACTTTATAAGATGAATTTTAGAAGGATGAGACGTACATAACACTAAAGTATGAAAGGAAAAACAATATCAAGTAATCGGTTCTTGCATTAACGCGATCTTGAAATGGCCTTCATTCCCTCCTGGAAACCCTAAAATTGATAGGTAATGCGTCAATAGGACACCATTGGCGCCCCCCCCCCCCCCCCAAAAAAAGTCGGCATCATTTCTCCTGCAGATCTGTACTTGCGACGCCTGGGGTATTGCATTGCATGCTGGGGATCATTATGGTGAATCTGCTGTTACCATTGCTGTCAAAATGTTCAGTTCTCTCAGTTTTACAGCAAGTTACCTTGCAACTGTCATGCTTCGATCCCAGGTGATGATTTCCTTCACTAGCTATATTTCTATACCTGCAGGACTGCATCTCCAAATCTTTCCATATTTAAACTATACCCGTGTTCTACCAGAGCATGTGACAGACAGAAGCTGTGAGACACTTGATTCCATCTCCCCATTTCTATAGATGTTTTATCACAGCCGGGACTCATACTGTCCAACAAATCATTGCAGCGGCAGCTTTGTTTAATAGGTTAAGCAGTGCCATTCACCATCGTGGGAGAATCCACTTAAGAAACAAATGCACACTAAACATTCAAGTGCAAACATGGAGCTTTGAATGTGCTTAGTTTCAACTTTCTCCTATCTACTTGAGAATATATACAGTCCCAATGTGTCTTTCATTGTACCATCCTGATATTGTCAGCAAACTGACAAGCCATGGCCCAAGTCTTGGGTATATTGGACAATGGAGATAGATACACTGACGAGACAAACTGACAATATGTGTTACATAATCAAATATCACAACAAAAATAAATTCTAGTCACTTGCAATGTTTATTTTTTTAATAATTTTCTGGCTTTGATTAAAAAAAACTGACAGCTCTAAAATATGTTCAGGTAACCTTGAGATGAAGGGGCATCAACAGTTAGAGAAGGGCAGCGCATGGAGGCAGCACTGCCAAATGCCACAGGAAGAATAGTAGTGACTGGCTCCCACACCTCAACATCTACACACGGGCAATTAATTATATACACACAATCAAATGATCCACAATGAACATGTCGCTGAGGCATACATCACACACAAGCTACGGATCCCTTGTATGACTCAAAAACAAATCGTACAGATAACCTTAGGCTCCCAGAGGAGTAGCAGATCTATCGCAGTTCGCATGATATGAACAAATGTACACTTTACACACAATTGGATCTTGGATGAAACTGCAACTCATGTGCACATGTCGTGCTATGGCATAGCTGTTGACCTCACTGAAGAGGGGAAAACTAAAGCAGGCTGAATTACAATGTAACCTCTCTTGCGCAGGACAACTCCATGTTGTATCATACACTTGCACAGAATAACCCCTATGTCTGATATGCGACAACCCAAAACAATTCAGGGTTTCTATGCTGCAACAACAACAATTCAGTGTTTTTATCTAACAGGATAATTCAACACACTGCCATGTAACAACATAGAAGAAATCAGTGCTGCCATGTAACACTGACCAGGAGTGTTACTACTACAGCATACAACAGTTCAGTATTACAACAGCACAGCACAAGACAAACCCAATGTGACTGAAAGAACAGAACCACACAAAAACAACACAGATCAAACTGTCATGGCATGGACACTCTTTTGATTTCATCTCAAGCGGCAAGAGCTCACCCTGATCATGCACAACGCCAACCAACATAAGATATCTTACATACAAGCACACTATGAGAAAACAACAAGACATGATCTATCAAGTTTTAGACAAAAAAACTACTAATCCATAAAAGGAGAAAGATGAGCAATGATAATAAATTATATCCAACAACAACTGTATATATATAAGTTGATTGTTCAAAGAAACACTGGAGCACAGAAAGGGAAATACAATCACATCCAAACAGTTAGCCAAAGAATGTATGGTATATACCTGGTAATGTGTGAGTTATCTTCACAACTTAACTTTATTAGCATTAAATTGATTTTAATCCAAAAGTATAATCCAAAAATCCATCCGACCTCAGGAAATACTATCCATGGAAACAAAAAATTCCTATCAGAAGATTTAAAGTAAATCGGCGACATCCATAGGCATCTCCTCAATGGTAGTATTGTAAAACTGCTCAATGTCGCGAAGGGTGCGGATGTCATCAGAGGTCACAAAGTTGATGGCAACTCCTTTTCGACCAAAACGTCCACCACGGCCAATTCTGGAAAATAAAATAAAATTTCAGACAATAAAAATTATGAAACTTTGGCCTAGTCACACCATAATTCCAATATAAGTGATAAATCTGTGGTTGATCAATATTTAAATTTTATGTAGGCATAATGTCAAACTGCTTAGTAAATCACAACAAATGTTAAGGGTTGACTGCAACATCTGACAAGGGACATGCAATTATCTTTCATTAACCCCTTTACCGTGGGAAAAAAAAAATTTTTTTCTTATGCAAACTATTTTTTTTCTTTCATAGTTTGATATGTTATGTTGTCCTGGCAAAATAAAATGTTTTTTTAAGTGAAAATGAGTTGTCTTTTAGAAATTGTGAGGAAAATAAGAAATGTTCTGTACTAAATGGTACTGTTCAATAACGAACTAAACTGATACGTATATTAGATGTCAATTGTTTTTAGTAATTATACTTGGTGTGGTAAACACCAAAACATGGAGCTGCACATAGTGCTGTGTCACACTCCGGACAGTAGTACCGTGTCTCTTTACGAAATTTTCTCCCATCGGGACCGGGTCTGTTGCAACACACTTTACATCTTTTTTTGTTCTTTCGTACCTTTTTTTTCTTGTTTACTGTCCACTTTCACTTTTGGCATCACGTGATGACCTACTTTTATCTTCCGCTGTTGAACTGGCTGTTGGATTAGCCGCCCTATGCATTTCCTATGCTATTTTTGTACTAACACGAGTTTACTCGGGACGCACGGCACACAGAAGACTTTTACATCTGATGACGAGTTAACTCGTGATGCACGGTTAAAGCCAACAATTTTTATGACGAGTTAACTCGTGACACACGGTAAAGGGGTTAATGGCTATAATGCCGGCTTCCTGGCCTATAGGTTAACGACTTTTCACCGTAATCTCATAGTCTTGTAAGTAACGTGATGGCAGTGAGAATCAGCAGTGGTTCGAATCACGTCAGTAACTTACGGGGTATGTGAGCCGCCCGCTCAGAAAGCAATGGCAAACTAATGAGCGTAATCTTGCCAAGAAATCAACAATCAGCTGAAAGATGCTGATGTTGACAGCAATGTCCTGTAAAGGATATGCAAACATTAATGGCTACAATAACCCAGTCAAGTCCCTCCGCCTGCCCTGTTTTGCAACAAGCTACTACTGTCAGATAGGTGAGATATGAGACTATACACAGGACTACATTATGTCCACATTATAGAGAATAAGATCCGACATATGAGCACGTTTGTGTGGTAGCCCATATGATATTTGGGTTGGTTTTCTAATTTATTTTGTACTTATAATATGCTAGGATCCAACCTAGGGGATAAACATATTTCCACAATAATGCAATGAGATTATACTGTATACACTGCAATGAGGTAATGAATACGCTGCAATAAGGTTACCATGAATATGCTGCACTGTAATGAGGCTACAAGATACATTATGTCTAGGTTTGCAATGAGGTTACATTACATATACCTTCACTGCAATAGACCTCACTGAAAGTATGTATCAGTATTTAAACATGTAAGAACAGATCCCACAAATAAAGCGAGAGTAGAATAATTTGAAACACTACCTGTGAATATAATTTTCACGGTTGGCAGGCAGATCATAGTTGATGACTAGCGACACCTGCTGGACATCAATACCACGAGCCAGCAAATCGGTGGTGATGAGTACTCGGCTGGATCCAGAGCGGAACTCTCTCATAATCAGATCACGCTCATTTTGGTTCATGTCCCCATGCTGCAAAAAGACAAGTTTATTCAGGTTAGGTAGGACTAACAAATAACATATGCTGGCAGCCATATCCTCTAGCACACCACGAAATGAAGCCTAGGTTAGCCATACTGACATGTGAGAAATGTATGTATGTAACACCTCACCCAAATTTAACAAAGTATATTTTTATATGCCACAGCTGCACGAACTGATGACCCTAGAACATATGTCTAATGCAACACACAAATCAATATAAATATGCTTCAAATACCAATGATCTCTACCACGGTATATGATAACAGAAGGTCTGGGAGACACGCATAAATCTACCACCTCACCCAAATTTAACAAAGTTCATATTCTTCCACTTGACGACTGCCACAGCTACAATAACAGTACAGTGCTTTTGGGAAGGCATGATTGCGTTGCCTTTACAAACTGATACCAAAGTAATAGAATAAAGACTGGCATAGCGGGATGACTCATATTCCATCTACTCAATACAATAATCAGTTGGCAATGAAATATATACCCTACATTACAATGTAAATATGCTTAGGCACCGACGGGCATTAGCGTACTATATAATGAAGCCATGTGTGGTCCAATATTGAGATGGGAGACACGTATAAATCTACCACCTCACCCAAATTGAACAAAGTTTATATCCTTCCACTTGACGACTGCCACGGCTACAATAACAGTACAGTGCTTTTGGGAAGGGGTGTTTGGAAATTATTCCTTTTACCGGCTGATGCAAAAGCAAGACAGTAAAGAACAAATGCTTCAAATACAAATGGTCACTTGTATAATATATAATGAAGCCATGTGTGGTCCAATATTGAGATGGAAGATACATATAAATCTGTCACCTCACCCAAATTGAACAAAGTTCATATTCTTCCACTTGACGACTGCCACAGCTATAACAGTACAGTACTTTTGGGAAGGTGTGTTTGGGGAAAACAATAAAAATCACAACACTGTCAACCAGTAGTTCTACTAGTAAGATGGTCAATATACACCAGGAGTGGTGTAATTGACCATCTCTGACAAAGGTTTAATAAAGATGATTAAATGGACAGTGTAAAGATATGTATTTTTGATATTCTGAAAATGTGCAAGATACTTGTAACCTCGTTTATCATAGTTTCCGTGAAAAACCGGAGTACTTCACAAAGGTTAGAGCCATGACTGCAGTAAGTAATCCATAGCAGGCACTGTTTCTAAGTGACAAAACGTTATACAGCCTAACATTTGTATGTAGCAAGAAAACGAACATATACTCCGACACATTGTTCACACACACAACAAGCCATCTGCTTAACGTAACCAAGGCAGCAATAATTAATGTATTATGACAGAATGTCTAAGAGCACATACACAACAACCGTGCCCATTTGCATACTGCAACACTGGGGTAACAACAAAACATAATAATATGCAATGTCAATGTTCATGTGCTATTCATTTATCACCACAATCAGGATGCTATAGAATGATTGAATGTCTGGCTCAATATTGAGATGGAAGATACCAATAAATCTGCCACCTCACCCAAATTGAACAAAGTTCATATCCTTCCACTAGACGACTGCCACAGCTACAACAACTGTACAGTGCTTTTGGGAAGGTGTGGTTGGAAAAAAAAAAAAAAACCTTTTACCAGCTTGTGCAAAAGGAACAGGCCAGAGCCCATCTGCCTAATGAAATACTCAGTTGGCAATATTATATATACACCACAACATACACAGCAATGTAAATATATTTTAGATCAGTGGTTCTCAACCTTTTTGTTTGGCCCATGCCCCTCTTTACCATATGATCAGGACGTCATTCTTCCCCCCCCCCCCCCACTTTCGAATTACCTCCTTATAAATCCCCCCCCCACCTTTATACAGTATACATAAAAATGGAAGCTAAATTTAATAACACATACTAGAACAAGCCTAGACATCTACATAAAACGTGATTTGCGGGTCTACTTACGTTATAAAACGAATTTCATTAGGGCGCGAAGTATAGAACTAAAATTTAGAGGGAAAAATATTAAGTAACTAGTTCTTGTATCAATGCGATCTTGAAATAATCTGAATTCCCCACTGGTTGAGAATCAGTGTTTTAGATAATGCATACTAGCATGCTATATATGTGTGGTCCAATATTGAGATGAGAGACATGTTTAAATCTACCACCTCACCCAAATTGAACAAAGTTCATATCCTTCCACTTGACGACTGCCACAGCTATAACAACAGTACAGTGCTTTTGGGAAGGGGTGTTTGGGGAAAACAATAAAAATCACAACACTGTCAACCAGTAGTTGTGTACTTGACCATCTTCCAAAATAAATATTTGCAGATTGCAATTTCTGACAAAGGTTTAATAAAGACAATTAAATGGACAGTGTAAAGATATACATTTTTGATATTCTGAAAACGTGCAAAATATTTGTAACCTCGTTTATCATAGTTTCCCTGAAAAACAGAGTACTTCACAAAGGTTAGAGCCATGACTGCAGTAAGTAATCCATAAAAGGCACCGTTTCTACGTGACAAAACGTTATACTGACTAACATTTGTATGTAGCAAGAAAACATGAACATATACTCTGACACATTGTTCACACTCACAACATGCCATCTGCTTAACGTAACCAAGGCAGCAATAATTAAATTATTATGACAGAATGTCTAAGAGCACATACACAACTACTGTGCCCATTTGCATACTGCAACACTGGGGTAACAATAATACATAATAATATGCAATGTCAATGTTCATGTGCTATTAATTTATCACCACAATCAGGATGCTATAGAATGACTGAATGTCTGGTCCAATATTGAGATGGAAGATAAATATAAATCTGCCACCTCACCCAAATTGAACAAAGTTCATATCCTTCCACTTGAAGACTGCCACAGCTATAACAACGGTACAGTGCTTTTGGGAAGGGGTGTTTGGAAATTATTCCTTTTACCAGCTGATGCAAAGCGAGACAGTAAAGAACAAATGCTTCAAGTACAAATGGTCACTTGTATAATATATAATGAAGCCATGTGTGGTCCAATATTGAGATGGGAGACATGTATAAATCTACCACCTCACCCAAATTGAACAAAGTTCATATCCTTCCACTTGACGACTGCCACAGCTACAACAACAGTACAGTGCTTTTGGGAAGGTGTGGTTGGAAAAAAAAACCTTTTACCAGCTGGTGCAAAAGGAACAGGCCATAGCCCATCTGCCTAAAGCAATACTCGGTTGGCAATATTATATATACACCACAACATACACATCAATGTAAATTTGTCTTAGATCAGTGGTTCTCAACCTTTTTTGGCCCATGCGCGCC
Organism: Cepaea nemoralis; assembly: GCA_014155875.1. Lineage (NCBI taxonomy): Eukaryota > Metazoa > Mollusca > Gastropoda > Stylommatophora > Helicidae > Cepaea > Cepaea nemoralis. The sequence continues at coordinate 81,285 of JACEFZ010024412.1, read as the reverse complement.
TTTACCATATGTTCAGAACACCATTCCCCCCCTTTCGAATTTCCTCCTTATAAATTCCCCCCACCCTTATATAGTATACATAAAAATGGAAGCTAAATTTAATAACACATAATAGAATAAGTCTAGACATCTACATAAAATGTGATTTGCAGGTCTGCTTACATTATAAAAGAAATTTCATTAGGGCACAAAGTACAGAACCGTAAAATTTAGAGGGAAAAACAAATATCAAGTAAGTGGTTCTTGTATTAATGCGATCTTTAAATAATCTTAATTTCCTCCCTGGAAACCCTAAATTCCCCATCAGTTGAGAACCACTGTTTTAGATAATGCATACTAGCATGCTATATATGTGTGTGGTCCAATATTGAGATGGGAGACATGTATAAATCTACCACCTCACCCAAATTGAACAAAGTTTATATTCTTCCACTTGACGACTGTCCCAGCTACAACAACGGTGCAGTGCTTTTGGGAAGGTGTGTTTGGGGAAAACAATAAAAATCACAACACTGTCAACCAGTAGTTCTACTAGTAAGATGGTTAATATACAGGAGTGGTGTAACTGACCATCTCCCAAAATAAATATTTGCAGATTGCAATTTCTGACAAAGGTTTAATAAAGACGATTAAATGGACAGTGTAAAGATATACATTTTGATATTCTGAAAACGTGCAAAATATTTGTAACCTCGTTTATCATAGTTTCCCTGAAAAACAGAGCACTTCACAAAGGTTAGAGCCATGACTGCAGTAAGTAATCCATAAAAGGCACCGTTTCTACGTGACAAAACGTTATACTGACTAACATTTGTATGTAGCAAGAAAACATGAACATATACTCTGACACATTGCTCACACACACAACATGCCATCTGCTTAACGTAACCATGGCAGCAATAATTAAATTATTATGACAGAATGTCTAAGAGCACATACACAACTACCGTGCCCATTTGCATACTGCAACACTGGGGTAACAATAATACATAATAATATGCAATGTCAATGTTCATGTGCTATTTATCACCACAATCAGGATGCTATAGAATGATTGAATGTCTGGTCCAATATTGAGATGGAAGATATATATAAATCTGCCACCTCACCCAAATTGAACAAAGTTCATATCCTTCCACTAGACGACTGCCACAGCTATAACAACGGTACAGTGCTTTTGGGAAGGGGTGTTTGGAAATTATTCCTTTTACCGGCTGATGCAAAAGCAAGACAGTAAAGAACAAATGCTTCAAATACAAATGGTCACTTGTATAATATATAATGAAGCCATGTGTGGTCCAATATTGAGATGGAAGATAATATAAATCTGTCACCTCACCCAAATTGAACAAAGTTCATATTCTTCCACTAGACGACTGCCACGGCTACAACAACTGTACAGTGCTTTTGGGAAGGTGTGGTTGAAAAAAAAACAACCTTTTACCAGCTGGTGCAAAAGGAACAGGCCAGAGTCCATCTGCCTAATGCAATACTCGGTTGGCAATATTATATATACACCGCAACATACACATCAATGTAAATATGTTTTAGATCAGTGGTTCTCAACCTTTTTTGGCCCATGCGCCCCTTTACCATATGTTCAGAACACCATTCCCCTCCTTTCAAATTTCCTCCTTATAAATCTCCCCCACCCTTATATAGTATACATAAAAATGGAAGCTAAATTTAATAACACATACTAAAACAAGTCTAGACTACATAAAATGTGATTTGCAGGTCTGCTTACATTATAAAAGAAATTTCATTAGGGCACAAAGTACAGAACCGTAAAATTTGGAGGGAAAAACAATATCAAGTGAGTATTCTTGTATTAATGCGATATTGAAATAATATTAATTTCCTCCCTGGAAACCCTAAATCCCCCCTGGGGGTGGGGGGAGAATTCCCCATCGGTTGAGAACCACTGTTTTAGATAATGCATACTAGCATGCTATATATGTATGGTCCAATATTGAGATGAGAGACATGTATAAATCTACCACCTCACCCAAATTGAACAAAGTTCATATTCTTCCACTAGACGACTGCCACAGCTACAACAACTGTACAGTGCTTTTGGGAAGGTGTGGTTGGGGAAAACAATAAAAATCACGACACTGTCGACCAGTAGTTCTACTAGTAAGATGGTTAATATACAGGAGTGGTGTAAGTGATCATCTCCCAAAATAAATATTTGCAGATTGCAATTTCTGACAAAGGTTTAATAAAGACGATTAAATGGACAGTGTAAAGATATGTAGTTTTGATGTTCTGAAAATGTGCAAAGTATTTGTAACCCCGTTTATCATAGTTTCCGTGAAAAACAGAGTACTTCACAAAGGTTAGAGCCATGACTGCAGCAAGTAATCCATAACAGGCACTGTTTCTACATGACAAAACGTTATACTGCCTAACATTTGTATGTAGCAAGAAAACATGAACATATACTCATCGTTTCACATTGTTTCACATGCAACATGCCATCTGCTTAACGTAACCAAGGCAGCAATAATTAACGTATTATGACAATGTCTAAGAGCACATACACAACAACTGTGCCCATTTGCATACTGCAATATTTAGGTAACAATAATACATAATAATATGCAAAGTCAATGTTCATGTGCTATTAATTTAACACTACAATAAGGATGCTATAGAACGATTGAATGTCTGGCTCAATATTGAGATGGAAGATATGTATAAATCTGCCACCTCACCCAAATTGAACAAAGTTCATATTCTTCCACTTCACGGCTGCCACAGCTATAACAGTACAGTGTCTTTGGGAAGGTGTGGCAGAAAGAGAAAACCTTTTAGCAGCTGGTGTAAAAGGAACACAAGCCAAAAGAAAGATGGCCAGAGTCCAGTTGCCTAATGCAATAATAAGTTGGCAATATTATATACACACCATAACATACACATCAATTAAATGTTTTAGACAACGTATACTAGCAAGCTATATGTGTATGGCTCAATATTGAGATGAGAGACATGTATAAATCTACCACCTCACCCAAATTGAACAAAGTTCATATTCTTCCACTTGACTGCCACAGCTATAACAACGGTACAGTGCTTTTGGGAAGGTGTGTTTGGGGAAAACAAACTAAAAATCACAACACTTGTATTACTGTAACATTACTGTCAACCATGAGTTCTAGTAACATATTCTACACAGTTACAGGAATAGTGTATACTGACCATCTTACAAAGTAAATGTAGATTTCAATTTCTGACAAATGATCACTCAATTTGAAAATAGTAAAGCAAAATTTAATAAAGATGATTAGACAGACGTACAGTGTAAAGTCACCTGTATTCTTATAAGTTATGATGAAAATGTACAAAATAATTTTTGTGACGTTTCTCAGTTTCTGTCAAAAACAAAGATTTCACAAAGGTTAGAGCCACAACTGCAGAAGTAACTCATAACTGGTGCTGTTTCTATGTGACAAAGCATTTGTTATAATGCCTAACATCTGTGTGTAGGAAGAAAACATGAACATATACAGAACGTCTCATAGTTCACACACAACATACCCATTTCCTTAATGTAAACATAGCAGCAATAATTAAAGTATGACTAATAAACATACACATAGCATGTCTAAGAGCACATACACATCTATCGTGCCCATCTATATATTCCAACACTTAGGTAACACAAATATATATTAATAATATGTAATGTAAATGTTCATGTGCCATTACATAATCATTACCAGGATGCTACATGATAGAATGTCTGGCTCAATATTGAGATGGGAGATATGTAAAAATCTACCACCTCACCCAAATTGAACAAAGTTCATGTTCTTCCACTTGACGACTGCCACAGCTACACCAACTGTACAGTGCTTTTGGGAAGTTATGTAATTAAACTGGAGGATAACATACCATAGCCGAGACCGTGAAGTCCCTGGAGCTCATCTTCTCAGTCAGCCAGTCCACCTTCCTGCGGGTGTTGCAGAAGATAACAGCTTGAGTGATAGTCAGTGTTTCATAGAGATCACACAGTGTGTCCAGCTTCCACTCCTGTAACATAACAGACAATTAGTACATGGACACATTTATCATTTATTCTTCATTCCTCTTTTGAAGGTAGTGTATCATAATTATTTATACACCTCTCTTAAATTTATGTAAATTATTTAAGAGGGGACATTCCCTCATACTTTACAATTGGATCTATCCTAAATTAAGTATCCCCCTGCATAACAATATCAGGTAGAATAATTTTTTTTGCAACGAATTAATGAACCAGTTAACCAAACCCAGGGTGGACTGCGCTGCACATGCCTATCTAGTGTAGGCCTGAGTGCATGTTAAGAAAACGTGTTGCATATGGAAGAATTCAGTGGCCGAGCAGTATTGCTATATTGATAATGTTATTAGATTACTTTTACTCCATGTTCATTACCCTCTTCATATACACTATTTTTTATTCACAGGCAAACAATTTACTTTACTTGCGATCTATTATTCATCACTCCTTTTCCACTATAGTAGCCTCCATATCTGCTATCAACCATAGTATGTATTATCCGTATTTCAAATTATGAGTGCATGTATGGGAGATATTGGTTGCTCTGAGCTCTCAGATACCATTTTGATACATATTTCACATGTTCATTACTTGTACATTCATTTCCATTTCTTAATTGTCAAGCTCTTTAGCTGACTTTTATGTGAGTAAAATAAGGTACTGTAGACCAAAAAGTGTTGGAGCATTACATATTTTTTGAATGCAGAGATCAGGAATGTTATAAGATTACTACCTACAAGACAAGCTAGAAAAGATTGGCAAGGTGCGCAGGGAAAACAGTAAAACATGACAAAAAGGCTGAAGTTAAGCATGATATAAAAGTCATGTGCCAACCTCTCGTTCCACTTGTACATAGAACTGTCTGATACCCTCCAAAGTCAGCTCCTCCTTCTTGACCAGGATTCGCACGGGGTCTCGCATGAACCGCTGGGTTACTTCCAGCACATCGGCTGGCATGGTAGCAGACAACAGGATCACCTAGCAAATAAAGGAAACGGTTCAAGACTCAAGATAACAAACAAACAGCAACAAATTAATGATGTTTTCAACTCCTAAAGTACACATGATGAAACAATACCTGCAAGAATTGTTTCAGTTTGTAATCGTATGAAAACATAACATGGTGGTAAGTCTAGGCAGTCATGGTCCACAGTTGTGCATGATCAAGTCTTGGATCATGTTTGTGTTTGAGTTCCAATAGTGCCATGTTTCCAAGCCATCCAGATATGTATCTCTTTACCTTACCCTTCCTCTTTTCCCATCAGTTATGCCAGCTGTTACAGAGTTTTCAAGTTAATTTCTCCCAATGAGCTAAACATTGATGTCTAATTTAAGGTTTTCATATTTCTTGAGACCTTTCTACTTCATTAAGTCCTCTGTGATATTCTTTTAATTTCTACATTTCCTCTGCTATTAGACGACTCTGCTTACTATCCATGTCTCATATGCATACAATAGTACATAGCAAAACTATGAGAGTAGATTCTCACCTGTATTTCATTAGGCATAAACCTAAACACATCGTAGATTTGATCTTTGAAACCACGAGACAACATCTCGTCAGCTTCATCCAGGACAAACATCTTGATGTCCTTGGTGTTCAGAGCTCTGCGGTTGATCATGTCGTACACTCGTCCCGGAGTGCCTACAACCACATGAGCTCCACTCTCCAGCTTGCGCATGTCTTCTCGCACCAATGTGCCTCCAATACAGGCATGGCACTGAGCTCCTTGATAATCTCCAAGTGCAAGGACCACCTTTTGGATCTGCAAGATCAATGAATTTTCCAATAATGCATTAGAAGATATAGAGAACAAAAGTATGCAAGCTGAAGTTTTAGAAACAAAACAAACAAATATTACACTCCACGGTTTCCACTATATGCTAGATAAAATATTTGTAAATACCACAAAATAAAACGGTGATGGCATTAAATGTAATTTATTATCAAGTGCCTCATCATATTTTCCATATCTTGTGATCAACAGTAGCTACCCTTTTCCATGCCATGATAATAGGCTGGCAAAAAACATCTCTCTCAGTCTTTATCTCCAATTTCTACCCAAATGTTCCAGCTGGCACGTGACATTTTCCAATTTTAAACTTCTCAAGATCTGACCAATACGGTAATTAATCAGACTTATTCTGACGTTTCTGTCTCTGTCTTAGCATCTTTCAAAAGTTTAGATTACATCTGACTTTTGACTATTTCTCAAAATGTCAGATTAACCTAAGTTGTTATGATTTTGGCCGCCAGCCATGATCCCAGGCACATTTGTGAGAAGTCTAATTATATGCTCACTGTATAATGAAAACAAACAACAGCATAGTTCACAGCCTTTTCTGTCACACTTCTATAGGCATTGAAATGTTCTTTTACGGTTGCTGATTAGTATAGCTGCTTCTTGCTGCCAATATATGTCCTTGATTCGCAGATCCTTGCAATCAATACCTCAGTTTTAGCAGTGATTATTTAATCATGTTTCACGGTTAAATGCTTTTGTGAAGTCTATGAAGCATAAGTAGATCTGTTTTTACTTCTACAGATCATTCAGTTAGCATCAAAACACAAATGGCATTGTTTATGTAACCCATACAAATGCACATTGTTCATCATTAATTTGCTTGAAAGCTGGCTTTATTCTTAATAACAGCTTTGCCATGACTCATAAAATGTGTGGATGATCAGTCTAAATGTAATAACAGGTTGTAAAGTAATAAAACGTCATGTTTCATATAATACATCATTGGTTGACTGTTGGTTTTAAACAAGAGATGAATGAACATTTACACGAATGTTTGGATCTAAGTATGGTTCCAGCATAGAGGAAACAGCTTTATGGTCCAGTACAATGATATTGATCCTTAAAACTAAGAATATCGGTAAACTGCGACATAAAGACATCACAAAGGTGGTCTCAAACATCTGACCCAGTGCCCATGTTTTAAAGTTTATAGTTTAGTTGACAGAAGGTTTACATTTGGTCCTGACCTGTCAGTGATATTTGGGAGGACTTATCAGTAACTACCACTACCATACTGGAGGAAGGAGGGGTTTACAAGCAAAAGAACTCACCTGCTGAGCCAACTCCCTGGTAGGAGCAAGCACAAGGGCCTGAGTATTGTTGTTACTCAAGTCCAGCTTCTGTAAGATAGCAATGGAGAAAGTGGCAGTCTTTCCTGTCCCAGACTGAGCCTGAGCAATGACATCCCGCCCTGGAAACAAAAACAGAGCAAAAGCTGATTAAATATTTTCAAATACAAAAACACACGTAAACAGCTGATCAGCCTAATTACTAAATAATATATGAAATATACTCAATTTAAGACATTAGCAGAACTGTTCTGACATACAGTACATGAAATCCAATGTGGGTGACAAAGCCATATGGGATAAAGCCCAGTGCAAGGACGCTGATGCACTTGCCTCAATTTTTTTTTTTTTTAAACCTTTCAAAGTTAACTGTACCAGATGACAGTTGCACATCCCACTTTCAGTGACCTGGCCATGACAATCTTTTTGAGATTACTCCTGCAAAATGGAATGTGCAAATATTGTCTAGAAAGAGTCAACTAAGAAAACGTGACAACAATCACTCTTGGAATATCAGACTGTAAAAGGCATTGTGGAAGCAATGGTGACAGAACACACGGATATATCTGGAATTATTATCAAGCTTTGTCAGACATACCCTGGTGTACAGGAATATGCAAACTCCAATATATGGTATATAGTCCTAATGTGCTTGGTCAAAAGGTTTCAGGCGTTTCGTGTCACATCACTGAACACATATAACACTTCTTGCATTTACTCTTACTCTTACATTTAAATTACATACAACATACATGTAATTACATTATATACAAATTACTGCAAACCACAGTACTGCAAAATACATGGCTGATTACAGATCACAGCTTCTATGTACATATATCTTCTTCTGCGTCTATCTGGAGTCTTTTTTTACTGCGATTTGTTGTGCCTGTTAAGAACGGAGCTGCGATACTGCGCCTTTAGGCCGACACATCCAACTTCTTTGAGCATTTGTTGACTGGGTTAACTTTCCCGGGTACTTATATTATCTCTGGATATCACATGAGCTCTTTAGATGAAAAATAATTGAAAGAAAATAAATAGTACATATGAAGTTGCCTAGGTCTGATCCATACTCATGTGCTCATTGTTTGAAATATTGAAAAGTAGTTACCTTGAATACATGGTAAAATGGCCCTCTGTTGAATGGCAGATGGCTTCTCAAAACCGTATGCATATATGCCTCTCAGAAGATCCTCCCCAAGGTTCATGTCATCAAAAGCATCCACGACTCCATCGTAGTTGCTCTGTGAAAGGTAGATTGCATAATTATCAATAAACAATGTAATGGTAGCATGAAAGAATCAACTCTTGTCATAGGCGATGTTTACATTAATTTACATTGTTCTTTATGATCCCACATCCTGCGTTTGAAACAGCTGTGGGCGATTTGGCAGACCGCCTTGCGTTGGTTTTTAACAAAATAGTATGGGTGCCGGTCGTTCAAAAAGCAATGGCAAACCACTGAAAGTATACTTGCCAAGAGATCACAAACGGCATTTTAAAAATGCTGGGGTTGACTGCGACGTCCTGTAATTGATATGCAACTAACTTTTTTAACATTGCCCTAGTTCCAATTCTCTGTGTTCCAGTGTTGTGCACACTATACATGTTGCATTAAATGCTTATGACCGAGGCAGTAACTATTTTCAAACCACCGTCCAGACAATGTAAAGTTAACTTAAGTTGTCCGTGGCCACATGAATTTACACAAATACAGCAACAAGTCCAATGTCATTTATTTTTTTTTAAATATTTATCAAACTAGTCATTTATCTTTTTTTTTTTTTGCCTGACTTTTATCCTCCTTTGGGATAAACAACTCACACCAAGCCATGCAATACTTTGCTATCCCCTGCACGTCCTTCCCATATTAATCATCTAATTCTCATCTCCATACTATTTTTTAAGTCTCCCACTATTTCATTCTCTGGTGAGCTCCAGACAAAGGAGTGCAATTATATTATCATGAGGTTTTCTAAATGTGTTCCTCTACCAGCACCAATGTCTTTCCAACTCATCTCTAGATTCACTGGAATTTTAGTTCTCAGATCTCTACACTGGTGATTCTACCACATCACTTAAGCCACGTGAATCTTTGTGATGAAATGGTCAAGCCGTTTGGCTCCGAAGGTAGTGGGTTCTATTCCAGGCTGCGTCCAGTTCACTGGTGACTTTTAGACTCCCGGGGATCGTCGCTGGAGCAACGGAGTTTGTGCTTTGTGCTGCGCTTTACACGCTGTGGAAAGAAACTGAGCTATATGGGATAAAAACCTGGTGCAATGAAGTCGACCCTGTCGACTTTAGCCCCACTATTTGCCACAGGCACAAATGAATGAATGAGTATAGTTTATTAAATAACTGACTTTGATAAGAATTAAAAGTTAAAACACTTTGACAAGGTTTGTATTAAAAATAGCATGGACAAAGAAACACCAACAACAATGTACAGGGAAAAATAAAAGCAACTGTCAACTAACCTCAATGACACCGTCAGCCAGAGGGATGTAGTCTTCTGAGGGCCCCTTGGTTTGAGACCTGTCTCTGCAGACAAAACAAGTTCATCATTTCTTGTCCACAAGAATTTTCATCTGCATTTTGTAACAACTATGTCTAGAACCCCTATATTATAATATTACTGGAAATGTGTATCCCCTATTGCAGTGGTTAGCAACCGGTGGGGGGTGGGGGAGAGAATTTTTAGGGTTTCCAGGAGGGAATTAAGATTATTTCTAGATTGCGTTAATACAAGAACCGATTACTTGATATTGTTTTTCCCTTCATACTTTACGGTTCTGTATGTATCACCCTTCTGAGATTCATTTTATAACGTAAGTAGATCCGCAAATCATGTTTTATCTAGATGTCTAGACTGTTTTAGTATGTGCTATTAAATTTAGCTTCAATTATTATTTATACTGTGTAGGGGCAGGGGGAAATTTTAGGGAGGAAATACAAAAGGGGGGTAATGACGTCCTAAAAATATGGTGGGGGGGGGGGAGAAGAGAGAATGACGTCCTAAAAATATTGTGACAACCAACCCTATATTTTGCTAGCTTCTGCAACAACCTTCATGTCCTCCCAATATCTAATTCTCATTTCCATTTTCTTAAGTTTCCCACTATTTCATTCTCCTGGCAGTGGTTTCAACCAGTTTATTTAAATGAACAATAAAATCACAACAGAATACAGACCCAAAAAATACTTAGGGAATTAAGGTAAAAACATCATTCAAAATTTGTGTTGACCAGACTGCATTCAGATTAACATAAGCAGTGTGTTGTTTTACATATTTGTGTATATAACTTTTCAAGTAGCTTCTATGTTAGGCTTCAATTAATGCAAGGCTCAGGCTCAATTCACTACAATATATTAGTGGCACAGCAGTTCTATGATTCTGCTGTGTAATTCTCAATCCAGTTGCTTACAAATTATTCATGTGCACATTACATTTTATCATACAAATATTAGAAGATATAATAAAAAATATACAGTACATGAACTACTGCATATAATGTAAACAATAAACCGCTGACTGTCCATCTCTGATGATGTACGTCCCTAGCAATGTGGAACTGTCCGAGAGCTGCTGTGTGTACGCATAGAAAGGTAATTAGATCTGAATGAATGTGCAAAGTAATCAAAACCTTATAACTGAATTAACAAGATACTGTTCAGGCCTAGGTTCTGTTTACTATATTTGCATGACTATCACCTCAATTTAGATTGTATTAGTAGGAGATCACACTTTCAATTAGCCCTCTGTTCGGCAGTCTAACCCTTACTTCAACAACTTCAACCACTCGTCCACGGTATTTCCTCTCAATTTATTACAGTATATGCGAGATTCGGCAGCGGATCGTGCCGTGCTGGTAACTTACGAAGGTATGTGAGCCAGTCGTTCAGAGAGCAATGGCAAACTACTGAACGTAAAACTTGCCTAATACATCAACAGCAGCTGAAAAATGCTGGTGTTGACTGCAACGTTCTGTAAGGGATATGCAACATTTAAAAACAAAAAGAAGATAGGTTTAGAGGCAGGTTACATGGTAACAGTCTATAATCTGAGTTGCAATAGCATTAATTTCCATGCGTCTATTACTATATTTAGGCAGTATGATAAAACATTTAAAGTCCCTACTTGTTAAGATGATATGCTAAAATCTGTATATACATCTCTAATCAAAAGGACATGGAGAAACTGAAGAATTTTGCACAATTGACCACATAAACATATCACCAAACGTCTACTTAGAATTATGAGACGAACAAGAAGGGAAATAAAGACGAAAATTAGAGACAAAGGGTATGGATTTGTGGAATAGAATGGTACAAACAACGCAATATGCACATTACAAACACAAATATATCAACAGAAACAAAGAAATGCACATACAAAGACATGATAAAGTGAAACAGGATAAAAATCTTAGAATAAAAAAAAAATTATTTACTGGAGACATGTAGCAGCAATGAGAATGAAAAATAATGAAAGTACTTATGAACGGATAAAGCAAGGAGTAAGATATTTTGTTAGCAGAACTCTCCTTTCTCTAGAAATAAAAACCGAAAGAGATCAAAGGGGATTATATTATAATATATACAACCTATACTACTAAGCAGATGACAGTATGGATAGCTGGAAACATAAAACGTCTACAAGTGCTGAATACTGTGGTAATGAATACAAACCAATTCACTTTCTTTGAATATCAAGAAAGGAAGTGTCTATTCATAGGGCACTATGTATAAACAAAGTGTCTATTCATAGGGCACTATGTATAAACAAAGTGTTTATACATAGTTCTGTCCCAGCTGGTCACGTGATTTGCCAAGTCACGTGACTTAACGTAAGTTTGTGGCTATATTATACATTTTTGTAGATTGCAAAACCTGTCGTCAGTAGCATAGTCGGTAGTGTCCCTTCCTGATGGGTGGGAGCTCGAGGTTTGATTCCTTGCCGGACAATTTTATTTTTAATTGTTCAGCAATTAATTGGGTGAAAGTCAATCTTTTATCTCTTTGGGTATTTAGAATTGTTGTTTAAAGTGAGTGTAAGTTAGTTAGTCTTTCCTCTTGAGCCCTGACTTTACTGGACTTAGGTATCAGTATCAGTACTGAGCAGGGTAGATGGTCGCTTCTTTAATCTCCAAGGACACTCCATTTTATGTATGATGCCGCCTCAGACTGAGAGAACAAGAAATCAGGCAGGCTGTTAGACGGACGGACAGACAGAGAGACATCCAGACAGGCGGGCATGTAGAGAGACATACAGACAGGTGGACATAGAGGCATACAAACAGGCGGACATATAGAGAGGCATACAGACATCTCTCTCTCTCCTTCTGTCTCCCTCCCCCTCTCTCTTTCTTGTCTTTATAACTTTCTTATGTCTTTCAACACATCTTTCTCGTATCTATGTCTCTCACACTATCTTCATTATCTATCTCTCTCCTCTCTCTTTTCAACCTGCTTCACATATACCAGGTTTTCCTGCACTTTAAATGCATAGCATTTCCTTGTTTATTTGTTAATTCATGAGGCCAGTCAGTCGAAAGCCTGGTGTTTGTATTGCCTAACGACCCTAATCATGTCTCTCTGAGGTGACGCATATTACTGTCAGCTTGGACCAGAATTATCAGGCCATATATAGTTGGAAATAGTAGGTCGGTAACGTAAACAAAGATGGATGCCTGTAAACAGTAAGTGTACAGAAACGCAAGTTAACAATTCTTAAGGCGATGTGCGGCAGTAAAAACATCGATTTTTGGTCAACTTTGCTATTTTTGGAATAGTTCATTTTTAGACACATTATCATGTCTTCTATCAGATTCTGTACTTGTTTTTGTTTCAAAACTGTTATTTTATGCAATATTCATAATTTACTGAACCCACCCTCTGTGTAAAATCGTATAATTATTGAAAATTGTTGCGAAATTGACGGTTTTCAAATCCTAGCAACGATATCTCAGGAAAACACGACACGCTCGTGTAAGGTATCCCTGGAAAGGTCGTGAACTTCCGTAACTGTTCGTAAACTACGAGTTCGTCTAATCGGAAGCTCTTCTGTGTACATCGGGTTTATTCGTGTCTATCATCTTCCGGAAACTTCCATATATGGAACATCGTTAGCAATCCGCGTTCGCCGATGGCTGAAATTGATCACGTGGGTTTCCAAAATGGCGGCTTTGTGTTGTTTACACCTGGCGACGTGCTGAAAGTTCATTGTTGACGACAGACTGACACGCATTGAAATATGCCTCGTTCTAAGAAATTTAACATAAAGTCATCTACTCAACGTAAGTTATCTCTCAGACTACACCTCGCAAATGCTGGTAAGCAGCGAAAAGCCTATCAGAACGTTGTAAACGATACAGACAATTCTGAAACTACTGAAAGCGACCCAGCTAAAGTGCGCACATGCCACTTCCAAATCCAAGTGTTTTGACAGTGAACCTGAATGAATCAGTGCTATCGTGTTCTTCTCAAAGTTGTGGAAGTGATTCTTTTATTACCCGAAGCCAATTTAAAAGAGATACGTATAAATACACAACATCCACTAGCAGCAAGTATGATTCTGGTGACGACAATGGATATCAAAAACGGGAACACAGAGCAATAGTTGATTGTTCAGAAATTGAGGCAATAATCAAATTGTTATGTTGTCCAGTTTGTAAAAATGATAGTCTTATTTTGAAAACTGACAGCAAGAAAACCAAGGGATTAGCTGTGTATGCAGAGGTTTACAGCTCTTGTTGTGAAGCTTTGTGTGGAAGATACCTATCTGCAAGAAGTAATGATGGGGATAGATCTTTTGCTGTCAACAGCCAGTCAGTATATTCAGCATTAGTCTGTGGGATGGGTGCAACGACATTCAACAATTTTTGTGAAAACATGAACCTGCAAGGTCTTCATCACAAAACATTTCACAGCAAAGCGAATAAACTATATTCAAAGATAGAAGATCTGGAGGACACTGTTTTTTCTCAAACCGTAAAGTATGTTCGACAGGCTCATGCACAACAGTCAGGCATAACTCTACATGACAATGATGTGCTAGATATTAGTGTCAGCTTTGATGGCACTTGGCTGACTAGAGGCCACACATCCCACATTGGAGTTGGCTGTGCAGTGGATGTTCTTACAGGACTTTGCATAGATGCCCATGTTATGTCCACATATTGCCAGGTGTGTGAAACCACTGGTAAGACACATTCCAGGGACAAACCAGATGAATTTGCAGCATGGAAGGCAGAACATCTTCTAAACTGTGACAACAATTTCACAGGATCTGCTGGAATGATGGAGGTGAAGGCTGCAAGGGTGCTGTGGCGACTGTCTGTGGCCCGTCATAAACTTCGCTACACGTCAATACTTTCTGATGGTGACACCAAAACATTTGCGGAACTTACCAAGATCAACCCATATGGGGATGACATTCAGATAGACAAAGAGGAGTGTATCAACCATGTCAGTAAACGCCTTGGAACAGCACTGCGCAAACTAAACTACTTAGTAGATGTGTGTCAGGACAAACTCAGAATTCAAATGAGTGAATTTGACACAATTTTTACACAGTTTGATATGGGCTCGATGCACTAAAGACAACTTTGCCTCTCGCAAGCGCGTTCAGTTTGCAGTTATAACTGCAGCAAGAGAGTTCAACTTTGGAGCTGCTGCTGCCCAAGACACTGCCCAGTTTTTGGACCTTCTACAGGCCTGCATATGCAGAGACTAGGAACATTTAGGATGCAGAAGCAAGTAAGAAATAGTCTGAAGTACAAGAAGGACAAACAAACTAAAAGACACGACACTGTACGAGCGGCCAAACTGAAGAGACAAGGTGAGCTGCATGCTCTGGAGGGAGGTCCTGCATATTCAACAGGACAATTTTAACACTCAAGATACAGTTTTACACTTTTTTTCTCTGTAAAAGAATGCATTAGTAATAAAAAACAAAAAAATAATTAGTTTTTCCCCGTTTTCTCATTTCGCCAGTTTTTTATACATAAGTACAATTGTTTTAAAAACTATTCATTAGATTTCACTCAAACTTTGCAGAGATATTCTTTATTATATCGCTTACATTGTGAGTAGATTATTCTTCAAAATTACATTTTAGTTTTTGTGCTACACTAAAACAAAAAACAAAATGTCATGAAAAATGTCATTACCATTTTCACATTTTGAAAAAAAAAACTGCTAAGAGATATCATTAAAATATTCTACTAAACTTGTAAAGGGTCTATTTACTTACACATAAAACAAAGAATTTAGCCTGTACATTAAAAAATAAATGTTTTAGAGGTACATTAAGAAATTCAAGATGGCCGCTGTTTATCTTGGTTTCCATAGCAACCGTTAAGTGCAAAGTCAATTTGACAATATTTTATCGATCAGCAGTCTTTAATATCAAACCCTATCCCATAAAAGAACATAGAAATTAAGTATTATGGAATTAAATTTTTTTAGGTTAGCATCGCCTTAAACTCGCCAGGGACACAATTATTTGTATTGGGGATACCAATCTGGAAAATTATTGATATTTAAACAGCCATACTTCAACTAAGTATAAAGTATCGATTCATAGCGCACTATGTATAAACAAAGTGTCTATTCATAGTGCCCTATGTATAAACTCGCCCATCAAGAAAAGAACAATAGCTATATATATACATATATATATATATATATAAAAAGGGCATATATATATTCAATTAAGCCAGAAATTTTGGCCGAGGGGTTACAAATTGTCAATTTGTTGTAGATCAATCAACCAAAAGCCAAAACCTTTGTTAAAATTCAAAAATATCTGAAAACTGGAAGTGATTATTTTTTTCACTGCATAAATTAAAATTAAAGTAGAAGTGAGCTTTATAACCAGGAAGGAGGAAAACTACAACGGAGTCCATCACTCAAGGGCTGAAGTGTAATTTTGATTCCTATTTCCTGCTGTGGTGCAATCGTGCAAGGAACATCATAGTATTGCTATTGCAAACAAAAAGAAATTTTTTCTGTTTTGCACCAGCTCGCTTTACTTCTAGTAGCACTGGACTGAACTAAATTTTGTGAGCCGATTGCCGATTAGCTTTCCATATCACTTCTGCGTTCTTCCGGAATGTTGTTTTAGACATAATTATCATTTATGTTGTGCCTGTTTACAGCAGAGCTGCAATATTTGAACGGAGTGACTATACACATAATTTTGTGAAGTCTATCATGTATAGCAGTTGTGTGTATTTAACACTTATATGTGCACCCTCTTTGGAGGATTAATCTACTAAACTGGTTTAGAATTGTTTGGAACTAAGACAATGAGGCAGCTCTAATTATGAACAACATAATAATATATAAAAGAACCCTTTTTAATCTTCACTTCAAACATAATTCCCCCCCCCCCCCCCCCCCCTAAACCATGAGACAGCACATTATAGGAAAGTATGTTCATAATTTAAATTATGTAACAACACAATAAGTAATAATAGTTATAAATTTGCAACCAGGCGTGTGGATTTAAGGCAAAGATGAAATTACCAATAATATTCTAATATTGTTGACTGAATTTCCGTTTCAAAATTTTTGTCTTTGGCACATTTCATATTTCACCCTTACTTTTTTTTAAGTAATCAAATGGTAATCATCATCATAGTTTGCGGAGACATTTTTTAAACACGTTATACAATTATTTTTATCAATGAATAAATCTTGCGAATGATATATAACACAATACTGCAAGCTGAGCTGTGATAAAGAAGCATGAATAAAATATACTGGTCTACCGACACGTGCTCTACTCCGCCATCAGCACATTTGACGAAGCTGGCCAGCCACCTTGTTTCTTCAGTCAGTCACCAATTGCCGACACATACCGTTTCAGAGTTCAAATACCTCAGAAAAGGACACTTAAAAACACACGCCAAACGTCCTACATACCGTACGAAGTTTATATACTTGTACCACAATATACATATTAAGTTTCTTACCGATCTTGTTCAGTAGAATTATATGACATGTTCTTATATCTCACTCTGAGTGAAAAAGGAGAAGTTGTAGTTCTGACCCTACCGGATCAGGATGCGTATGAATACAATCAAACGACTGAATAGTTATTCAGCAAAGAAGGGGTAAAAAACTTTAAATCTTAAATATACAATGATTATTTTGATTTTTAACCACATATATTGCAATATGTTTGTGTTTCTCTAAGGAACTATAAGAAAGGTGGTAATGTTTGAAAAATAGTCTCTCTGAATGGTATACAATGTAGGATTATATTAGTGGATATTTATTGTGAAATGAGTCGCTGTCCGCCCACCTTTTCTTTGATGGCGCAGACGTCAGCGACTGGTCGAGAGCTGTATATGACTAGCCGGGAACGTCATCTTGAGCGCCAACACTTATAATGTGTATTTGCTTATAAATTAAGTAGCAGTTAACGCTTAGTCTACTTGACGTAGTGCATATTTCTCCAAAACTAACAGAAGCCACTTCATGATCTCAAAGTCCCCGGGAAGGTTAACCCGGTCAACAAATGCCCGCCGAAGTCGGATGTGTCGGCCTAACGGCGCAAGAACGCAGCTCTGCTGTAAACAGGCACAACGCAATCACGTCCGAAAAAGAAAAAAAAAAACTCCGGATGAGTGCAGAAGAAGAAGAAGATGCCAAAGTTAGGTGTTATTTTATCTGCAGTAGATACATTGTTCTTAATTTATCATCCCCCCCCCCCCCCCCCCTTTTGCGTCTCCATCCTGTTTCAGGATATTGCGGTCAACATCAGCATCTTTCAGCTGTATGTTGATTCCTAGGCTGGATTACGCTCATATGCATGCCACGACTTTCTGAGCGACCGGCTCCATACTCTCATAAGTCACTGGCGCGACTTGAACCGCTTCCAATTCTCGTGCGCTCACATCAACTACGAGAGTATTCGGGGTTACGGAGAAAGCTGCTAATTCCTCGACCAGGGAGACCGGCACGTGTTCTTAATAAAGTTTAAAATTCTGAGTATTTGGGTGCACTGGTTTTAGATGGATGATAAAACCTCTGAAGCCGGAGTGGGTTCGCCTGATGGCGACTGGACACTAGTAATAAGGAAAGCTAATCCACACGCAAAAATCAGGCCAGTACACTAGATTTAATAGCAATGGTATCGACTACGCTTGGGTTAAAAGCAAGATAATAAAACTAAGCAAAAATATTAAATGAACGCTCCTGTGACATCGAATAAAACCAGCATAAAAAATTATTACGACTCGGAATCGATATACACGACCCCACAGGTCCCCGACCACGTCTGCCTTAACATGTACCACACCCAGCCAATCTGTCCGCCTGTTCGTTTCCCATCACACCAGCATGTCTTGAGGAGGTGGGGGAAACAAATCTGATACCTCACACTGTGCCAACGGTTTCGGGCGGAGGAGCGCGATTGGGAGGTTACAAACTTAACCCAAGTGCGAAGAAATGCAACAAAAAGACTAAACGGCAGGGCAGACTAGATCCTAAAACCGTGACCGGCAATTGATCTAGGATTTAAGCTCCAACAAGCGGACAGTTAGAGCATTGCTTTGCTAATCCGGCAGCTTCTGTAGCTTGTTTTCCCTGTCCTATTGGTGTTACCTTTCCTCTGGAATAAACTGGACAGGTCAAGAGAGGGATCTCTGCATGGGCAACACATTGTCTCTATATTCAGCCCAGACTTTGTGTTATGGGGAGGTCAACTCCATTTTACTAACTATAGTCTGTCAAGACGGCAAAGTGCCAGTCGTTGCATCATAGGTTCTCATCACTGCCATGGCCAGTCAACAATTTACTTTTTTTTTTTTTTTAAATAATCTCCGTAATTGTTGAATACAGGGTCGAGATATTCGAAATATTCAATCCCTTTATTGTTGATTGTGAGTTTTGGATTGCTTGTGGTTTTATCCGTGGAAAAGATTTAGACATTCACTGTGTTTCTTGACAGGCAGGATCAATTCTCCAATCCCTTAGCACTATTTGAAAGGAGACGGTATCATATTTATGAATGGGTCCAAATGTATCTCTGGTCTCATAATTTTTGACGTTTCCAATTAAATTGTCTGCATAGATGTTGAATAGGTTTATGGTCAAATGAGAGTTATACTTTGCACCCCAAGCCAGTTTGATCTTTCACCTGCTACTCTGACATCTGCTTATTGGCATTATATACAGGTTAAACGTAACGGGCCCACTTAACACGCCTCTATACACATTGAACATGGAGTACTAGAACCATATTTTAACAGCCAGTCGGTACTCGGGGGGGGGGGGGGGGGGGATGTTGTCAATATAACACCGGCAGCCTTACCTTCCTAAGGCATGTCATGGTACCCATTTTAGACTGGGTCGATCTTGGAGCTCAGGTGAATTTGTAAATCCTCCTCAGTATGAATTCAAACCCATGACTACCGGATGGACAGGCAAGCGTGCTAGCCTCTGACCTACATCAGCTCCCATGTAGTGTAAAACATCAGGTCCCTTGTACACGTCTGAAAGAGCATTGGCAGTATGGTGCTATACCCATAATGTTATAGACAAATCGGCAATCGTTGGGTGATGTGGTCATGCCGACCGCCCTTATTTCTAAATCCTCGTACATTTCTTGTGTCGGCCTGGGAGCCCCGGCCAATTGTACAAATTCCCCTCCATGCGGATTCGAACCAAACACAACCGGACAGACAGATACGTGTCTGGCCAATTGCTATCGTGGCTCTCTGTGTCTGTAGTTTATAAATATTTATATGCCGGTCTCCATGGGTTAACGAGTTTCTCCGTAATCCCGTATATCTACGTGAGGAACACAGCTGCGCGAGATTCGGCAGTGGATTGCGTCGCGTTGCAAACAATAGACAAGCTGCAAAAAGCTATCAAGAATAAACGACCCGGCATGCTTTCTCGGCGGTGTAATTTTGTTGCACGATAATGCTCGTCCACATGTCGCAAAGATTGTGCAGGAAGCATTAGCAGGGAAGAAGTGGGAAATTCTGCAACATCCAGCCTATAGTCCTGATTTGTCACCGTATGATTTTCCTTTGTTCGGACCTCTAAAACAAGCTCTCAAGGGGCAACGATTTCACACAGATGCAGACGTAATGAACGCGGTAAATACTTGGTTCAGTGAGCAACCACAATCATTTTTTTGCGGACGGCATTCGTCGCCTACCTAAGCAATGGGATGCTTGCCTGAATGCCTACAGCGACATCTTCTGACCAACCCATGGTGCATAATTCATTCAAAATGAATGCTTTGTTTAATTCTACCACACCTGTTTCATGCTTTTGTAATAAAGCCTTTGGAACGGGTTTCAAATGAACATCTCTTATATATATATATATATATATATATATATATATATATATATATATATATATATATATATATATATATATATATATATATATATATCATTCATTCTCAATTCAGGGTAGTTAACTGCGATGCCTCTGTGATAACTTTATAACGAATTTATCTCCCGTGGATTCTCAAAAATTTTATTAATCATGTCATGCTTGTCAGGATTGCTTACTTCTTTCACTAAAAGGAAATACACAATTTATTGATTAACACAAACACAGCGTGAGAAAGAAAAAAATACTGAAAGAAAGAAGTGTATATCAGAGTACACACTAGACAATAGGAATTTTTGAAATGTATTTACATGCAAGAATTTCAACCCGTCACGTTTTTCTTTTAAATTGTCATTAATAGCATCATCATCATTATCATTACCTAATCAGTGGGACGCAGAGGTGTTTCCAAGGCACCAGGGCCGGGTTATATACTGGCCAAGACCTATTGACTCGTCCTCGTCGAGCGTCCTTGGCAACAGGTCCCTTCGGGGTCCTGGCTAATGTCAGTAGGATCTCCGAAGTCGGAGAGTGTCTGCCTGTACGGCGAGGAACCACCAGTCTGCACACTAATAAGCCAGACATGGGACAACGGATACTCACGCAAACCTCAGGTCCTGTATGACATCACACTGATGTTGGACAACAGGATGCCTTCATCCGACATACAGGACTTCGCGTTGGAGCTCAAGCCAACGAACACAAGCAAGCAAACAAGCATTACCTAATCAGTGTAAATATCAAGCGCATAATTTATGAAGATATGTTTTAACAGCACCAGGATTCAGATCTGCCGCCCCCAAATGATGAACAAGGTATTAACTATAATTGAAATAGTCTCTTTCATTCATTCATTCATTCATTCATTCATTCATTCATTCTTTCATTCATTCATTTATTCATGCATTCATTCAGCAGCAATCCTTTGCAGAACTTCACTCCCATAACAACCTTCCGGAAAACTTCTCGATCACAAGCAAGATGTCCCACGTCCGATACACCCATCTGGATATCGTCCGCCACACGTGCGTGCACCCATCTTCTCTTTGGCCTTCCTCTTCCTCGCTTCCCAGGCATAATCCCTCCATTACTGTTCTCTCCAAACTGTCATGACGTTTCAAGTGACCAAAATATATCAATTTTCTTTGTTTTATCGTCTTTAATAGCCAACCCTCTTCAATATTAAGCTCTTGAAGTATGGATGCTTTGTTCTTTTCTTTACTGCAAGTCTATCGTGAACTTTTGGAGCCACATCCATTTCGATGAGACATTTTGTTTCTGTCTGTTTTGGCGTTTGAGTTGCATCATGTTTCATGCTCTGATCGGTCCGGCCGGTGACACTCGACGTTAGCTAGCATGTGTTCACACCTACTTCCATTGCCTTTCATTTCACGTATAGCCATGTGCAGGACGTGACGATTCCTTGGGTGAGCCCAGTACCAGAGCGCTGTGTGATGGCTCTGCAAGTATGGAAGCCTCCTTGGATGGCGGGGAATGCCCATGGTCTGCCCCTGCCTTCCCTTGAGGGTTGACCAGGATGTCTTTGGCTGTTCTATATGGGCCAGCTAGGATGGGGGATAACACCACAAAAGTGAGATTCAAACGTCCTAAGAAACCCCCGGGAAGGTTAACCCGGTCAACAAATGCCCGCAGAAGTCGGATGTGTCGGCCTAACGGCGCAAGAACGCAGCTCTGCTGTAAACAGTCACAACGCAGTCACATTCGAAAAAAAAATCCGGATGAACGCAGAAGAAGAAGAAGAAGATTTCACGTATCAAAATTTCTCGTTAGAGCAGCAGTCGATTGCCAACAGGACGGGATGCGTATTTGCATTACTCTTCTTTGTAAACCACAGTGACTTTTGATATCGCCAAAGCAGCAACCGCTGCCCTCCCCCAACCCCTTTTGTTTGTCTGTCCTCTTCATCATCATCATCATGTGACTTGCCAGATGACGTAGTCGTTCATGTCTTTCCACAGATCTTGATGCGCCGGATCAACTCTGATGATTCTTGTTCTTTCGTTCGCTTGAAATATGTCTATAACTGCAATGTTGTCTCTTGTATGAATTTAACTGTCTTTTTTTAGTTCACTCAGCGGTCCATAGAGTTTATCTTCCACTGTTGTCTCTCTAGGCCAGAAGGTTTGCCTAGATATGTTGTATTTTGGGCAGTTTTTGAGTGTGTGCTCTGCTGTCTGCGACGCCAATCCACATGTGCAAATGGCTGATTCATCAATCTTGAATTTTGTATACATGTGGTTGCGTAATCTATTTGTCCTATTCTGAGGCGCAGAATAATGACTTGTTCTGGTTGTCCATAATGTAGTAGTTAGTCATCTTGAGCAGGTTTTGGTGGCTTTCTGACTGATTTAATCATTGTTTTCTTTTGGTGGTATATAACGGGCACATCAGGCTGTTCTTCTTTTGCTCCTTCCTTAGCCAATCGATCAGCTCTGTCGTTTCCGGGTATTCCACAGTGGGATGGTATCCACTGTATGGTGACCTTATGCTGACTGCTAAGTTAAGAAAGTAGTGGCAATTTCTCAGACAGGAGCGCCTCGAGTATTGATTTTGCATCTGTCAATAGCATACACAGGTTGTGTATCATGGTTGGTATTTAGTAATTTCTCTGTTGCTATCTTAATTGCCTCAATTTCAGCATCTTAGTTATGGCAGTACTTTCCTGTTGGTACTCTGGCCGTGTCCCTAGTATTATTTGGGTATTCTATGTACACTCCAGCTCCTCCATTTCGAACAGCATTTTGTACTGACCCATCTGTGCAAACTCGGATCAAAAGGTCCTGTGGGTATTCTTCATCAAGGAAGCTGAGAGTGGCTGTTCTACGCTGTGCACTATTCTGTTCTTCCTTGTCAAATATTCCTCTCACGTTTGTCTGGATCTGTAGTGAGTCTATGTTAAATCTTTCCATGGGGTTCACTCTGGAAAAGTTTCCAGGAGGATACCAACTGTGGGCAGATCGGTGGTTTCTCTGCAGAGTCATTTAGCCTGGTGGATAAAATTGCTTCTTTTCAACCACCCCATAGCTAAGTTTTCAAATCTGTACTTCATAGGGTGACTTGGCAAGCTGAGGAACTTTTCTGCTTGTATTAGCATTTTTGTATCTCTGTGCTCTCTCAGTGCTTGTGTCCTCCCCATCTTCTCCATCTCCACTATAGGGTTTGATCTCATCCCTCCTATGGTGACTCTAAGTGCTTGATTGTGCATCTTGTCCAGCTCTTGTAGTGTGGTTTTTGATGCTGAACACCACGCAGTTGACCCGTATTTCAGGTGTGGTCGTATGCTCTGTTGATAAACCTTGCTAAGTATTTTCCTACTGGCTCCCCATGTGGTTCCACTTAGTTTTCTCAGGAGGAATATTTTCCTTCTGGCTTTTACAACTGCTTTGCTGATGGGCGTTCTTCCATGTCAGCCTGCCATAAAATGTTACTCCAAGGTATGTTGGTTCTTTTTCTTCTCTAAGGGGTATTCCATTTATCTGGATGATACCTGCCTTTTGTTTTGGAGAGAGGGTAAATTGAGTGGTTCTGCACTTGTCAGTGATTATATGGACACACCATTAATTTGCCCATGCAACAAATGCATCTACAGCTCTTTGTAGCGATCTGGTGGCGCTGATGCACGTTCATTTGTGCTCCATAGAAACAGGTCATCAGCGTACATTGTCGCTTTAATTCCATGCGGTAGATTAGCAACTTCAGAAGAGTTTGAAATCAAGAGTGGAGTTGGGCAGGGTTGTGTGCTGGTCCCCACCCTCTGTGGAATATACTTTTCACTTCTACTGAAATATGCCTTTCGTGATCAGGATGACGGTATATACACTCACTCACGCTCAGATTGTGGTCTCTGTGATGCTCGGAGATTGAAGGCCGGGACCAAAATTGGCAGGGTACTAGTCAGAGAGTTGCTTTTTGCGGATGATGCTGCGATTGCGACCCACTCTGGGGAAGAGTTGCAACATCTGCTGTCTGCATTCTCCAATGCTTGTTCTGAGTTTGGTTTAACAATTAACAAAAAGAGGACACAGATTGTGTCACAGGGTGCACATGGTGTGCCATCAATCTTTATTGACGACGCCGAACTGGAGATGGTGGACCATTTTGCATGTCTGGGATCAGAGGTGGATGGCAAATTATTCCTCGATCGGGGGGTCGGCATCGGGATTGGCAGGGCGGTAACGGCAGTAGACATGTTGGCAAAGGGAGTCTGGGAGGGCGGGAAGCTTGCTGCCAGAACAGAAGTCCTCGTCTACCGGGCCTGTGTCCTTAGTACTCTTCTTTGTGGTAGTGAGGCCTGGACAGCTTGCTCACGCCAGGAGAAACGTTTGGACAGCTTTCATGTGCGGTGTCTGCGAGGAATGCTTGGTATTAGGTGGCAAGACAGGATCACAGATACTGAGGTGTTGGAGGGATCAGATTGTATGACAGTGTGTTCCATGCTCGGTCTTCGTGGACTTGGATGGATGGGACACATTAGGAGGGTGGATGATGGTGGAATACCAAGGGACATCTTTTTTGGTGAGTTGCAGACGGGTGGGAGATCTCAGGGTCAGGCCTCTGCTGCGATACGGGGATGTGTGTGGGCGGGACATGATTGATACGGGCATTGATGGTGCACATTGGTAGAACGTCGCCGCTGGGCGTGTTGCATGGAGGGCAACTATCGGAGATGGAGTGAAGACAAGGGAGAAAATGATTGCAGATAGGGCACACACAGAGCGTGAGAGACGTAAGATGGTGCAACATCCCCTCTGCTGTGTGTCCACCGTGACGAGGTAGAGGGGCTTGTGCGTCCCAATGACCCCAAGAGCTATGCCGACGGTAGCACAGCTACTGGTAGGGCCACCCATGTCGGACAGGTCAAGGGAGAGGGACCAGACGAAGAGACACACAAACCTGCTGCCTTGTAGGTAGACTGGGGACAGTCAAAGGCTAGGGAAAGCACCCCGAATACATGCTTGTCAAAATCGGATGTACTGAGCCACAGGCTTGACAAAGCAGTGCAACGTAAAACCTGCTGCCTTGTAGGTAGACTGGGGACAGTCAAAGGCTAGGGAAAGCATCCCAAATAAATGCTTGTCGAAATCGGACGTACTGAGCCACAGGCTCGACATTGCAGTGCAACGTAACTTAATTCATGATGTCACAAATCAAAAATAATCGATATGGTGCTAATCCCGTGAAGTCCCATCAGGCGGCGATAGTGCCGGGCCCCCTGCCTCGAGGGGGTCCACCCATGACTACTGGTGGTCACCTTCCCCTGTGCTGTGGAGTCAAGGCACAGAGGAGTAGGTTAAGGGCTATTGTACCAAATACCCCGGACACTCAACATACTACAGTGGAATGCCGAAGGAGTTTACAAGAAGAAAGACTCCCTAACACAGCGTCTACATAAAGATAGAATAGATGTGGCATGCATTCAAGAGACACACCTCAACGCCAATCACAAATTCTCAGTCAGAGGATATCAGGCCACACGTTTCGATCGCGAAGGACACAAAGGAGGAGTTCTAATACTTACACGAAATACAATACCTTGCAGCGAAGTATCTGTGATCTCTGACAACCAAACGGAAATTATAGGTGTTGATATAATGATAAAGGACGTGAAAATAAGAATCTACAATCTGTATAGCCCAGCAGATAAGGACCTTACACTCTCAAACATGAAAATAACTGACACAAACTGCATTATTGTCGGAGACTTTAATAGCCGTTCAGAAAGATGGGGATACCCAGATACTGACAAAAGAGGAGATGAATTGGAGGACTGGGAAATAGACTCAAATCTCCATCTACTCAACAAAGCGGATGACACACCGAGCTTCTACTCCAGAAGATGGCTTACCACTTCTACTCCAAACCTAGCTTTCTGCACAGGAGACATCCTCCACAAAATCGATCGCCATGTGCTGGACCAATTAGCAGGTAGTGACCACAGACCAATCAAACAACAAGAGATTGTTGGAGAGAAAAAACAGAAAACCTGAATTTTGACAGGGATGGAAACAAACTATGGAAACTAGTGAAAGCCATGAACAATGAAGGACCTAGAAACAAACAAATAACAATTAAACAAGGAAATGCCTTGCTTACAGGAAAAAAGGCTGCAAATGCACTAATGGAACACTATGCAAATGCAAATCACATTGATATTACAACCGAACAGAAGAAAGCAATCAAAGACAAACAGATACATCATACAAATACAGAGACAGCAGCAGAATATATGATGGCAAATCTAACAATGGAAGAAATGGAACAGGCAATGAATACCCTAAAAAAGAAGAAATCACCAGGAAAGGATATGGAATCACAAATGAAATGCTAATAGGACTAGGCACCAAGGCAAAGAAGAAACTACTAGCAGTCCTAAATAACAGCTGGAAGAGAGGAATAGTCCCACAGGCATGGAAGGAAGCTATACTAATACCAGTCCCAAAGAAAGGAAAAGACCTGGAAGAACCAAATGGCTATCGACCTATCAGTCTACTTAGCTGTGTAGGAAAATTAATGGAACGCATTATCAATGGCAGGCTAACATGACATCTGGAAGAAAACAAACTCTTAACACCACACCAAGCAGGATTCAGAAAGTACAGATCCACTGAAGATCAAATAACCTATATAGCTCAGGAAATAGAGGATGCCTTCCAAGAGAAAAAGCACACACTAGCAGTCTGGATAGATTTAGAAAAAGCATTTGATAAAGTATGGAAGGAAGGACTGAAAGTAAAACTGCAAAACATGCATGTTTGTGGGAAAAATGTATAAATGGATCAGCCACTACCTTGAGAACAGAACTGCCAGGACAAAAGTACAAGGACAAACCAGCAAAATGATGCTGCTGGAGCAAGGTGTCCCCCAAGGAGGAGTTCTTTCACCAACATTATTCCTAGCATATATAAATGACATCACAGAAATCTTTCCAGCCAGAGGACACACATCCTCCTTTGCAGATGACCTAGCCATATGGACATCTGAAGAATATATTAGTACAGCTAACAGCAGAATGCAGCAAGCCTTATTAGCGCTAGAGGACTGGTCAAAATCATGGCTAGTGAAGATAAGTGAGGAGAAAACAACATGCACAGTGTTCTCCCTCTCAAATAAAACTCAGCAACCTAAGCTGGTATCGAATGGAAAAATATTGCGCCATGAAGAAAATCCAAACTATCTAGGAGTCACCTTTGATCGTCGCCTGACATGGAAAACACAGGTTGAGAAAAATCGAACAAGAGCAAGGCAGAGAATGGCAATCATGAAAAAGCTTGCTGGTACAACGTGGGGAGCAGATGAGAAAGTTCTCAAGAAGTTATATACTGGACGGGTGAGGCCAGTACTGGAATATGGCATTGCAGCTTGGGCAACAGCAGCTAAGTCAAACTTTAACAAAATAAGTAGAGTCCAAAACCAAGGAATGCGAATCATAACTGGAAGCCTGAAGACAACGCCTATTAATGAACTAGAAAAGATCACTTGTTTACAACCAATGCAGGATAGAAGAGATAGCAGAGCCCAGCAACAAGCAGAAAAATTTAGAAGATTGACAGACCACCCTATGTACAACAGATTTAATGGTTTTGGAAAGGAAAGACTGAAGCGTAGCAACTTTGTAGAAACTGCAAAACGAAGGATTAGGGCAGATCCTATACTTAACATATCAACAGTCAAGCCCATACACAATGCACACAAGTTCCCAGCTTGGAGACAGCAGCAACTGCCTGAGATGATAGAAAACAGGCAGATCCTATACTTAACATATCAACAGTCAAGCCCATACACAATGCACACAAGTTCCCAGCTTGGAGACAGCAGCAACTGCCTGAGATGATAGAAAACATTCCTGTATTGAGAAAAAGAACACTCAGCATGAAACCGAAAGAAGAGAATAACCCTAAACTACATAAAAGAACATTACCCAAGCAGGAATTGGACCCATGCATATACAGATTGATCAGCCAAAAATTCAATAGAGAATGGAGGAGGAGGAATTCTCCTAAATTTAAAAAATGGAGTGAAAAAAACACATTCAAAGGCAACTGGAAAATTTTCAAGTAACTTCAAAGCGGAGGTAGAGGCTCTGAAAACTGCAGCAGAAATGCTCCTGATGGAGGAAAATAAAGAGAAGCAAATAGCTATCTTCACAGATGCAAAGTCAGCTGTCTCAATACTGAAGAGCAATAACAGCACAGAACTAACTGACCTAAGAGCAGCACTCCATGGTCTATGACAGAAATCCAAAAAAGTTGTAATACAGTGGATCCCATCACATTGCAGTATACCTGGAAACGAAGAGGCTGACAGACTGGCAAAAGAGGGCGGACGACTACCACAGCCTGACATAGACATAACCTATAATGAGGCAAAGAGGTTGATAAAAAGCACTTATAGAACCAAATGGGAATCAGAGCATCCAGGCCATCAGAAGGATGATGCATATTACAAACTCGACCGAAGAGAACAAGTAGCAATCTTCAGACTCCGCACAGGACATAACAGGCTGAAATACCACTTGTTCAATAAACTAAAGATAGGAGATACCGATGAATGTAATTGTAGAACTGGAAAAATGACAGCAAAACATTTGCTGCAGGATTGCCCAACGTATGCAGAACAGAGAAAGATATTTTGGCCCACACCTGCTTCATTTGAGGACAAGCTCTATGGAGATATCAACAATCTAAAGTTGACTGCAGATTACTTTAACTATATACAGGTTGACATTTAAAGGTGCATGAAGACCCAGAGGCATGAAATGGAATATTGCTTGGATAGCAAATCCATTACGTGGAAAGTCCAAATCAAAAGCCCATTGTGTGGGCTTCATAAAAGGTGGAAAAGTGTCCTAGTGGCACGAAATGGAATATTGCTTGGATAGCAAATCCATTACGTGGAAAGTCCGAATCAAAAGCCCACTGTGTGGGCTTCATAAAAGGTGGAAAAGTGTCCTAGTGGCACGAAATGGAATATTGCTTGGATAGCAAATCCATTACGTGGAAAGTCCTGAATCAAAAGCCCACTGTGTGGCTTCATAAAAGGTGGAAAAGTGTCCTAGTGGCACGAAATGGAATATTGCTTGGATAGCAAATCCATTACATGGAAAGTCCGAATCGAAAGCTCACTGTGTGGATGTCATCTGCAGACTGCATACTTCTGGTTTCCGGAAGAACAGCCTATGGTGAACGGAAGGCCCAATATACGGAAGTGAGGCTAAGCAGCCATGTGCAGGACGTGACGATTCCTTGGGTGAGCCCAGTATCAGAGCGCTATGTATCGGCTCTGCAAGTATGGAAGCCTCCTTGGATGGCGGGGAATGCCCATGGTCTGCCCCTGCCTTCCCTTGAGGGCTGACCAGGATCTTTGGCTGTTCTATATGGGCCAGCTAGGATGGGGGATAACACCACAACAGTGAGAATAAAACGTCCTAAGAAACCCCCGGGAAGGTTAACCCGGTCAACAAATGCCCGCAGAAGTCGGATGTGTCGGCCTAACGGCGCAAGAACGCAGCTCTGCTGTAAACAGGCACAACGCAATCACATCCGAAAAAAAACAACTCCGGATGAACGAAGAAGAAGAAGAAGAAGATGGTGCAACATGGTGGAAGTGACCATGTTTTCACATGCACCTACTTGTGGGCAAACATTTGCAGCAAGAATTGGCCTTACCAGCCACACTCGCCACCGCCATGGATCGTAGTTATTAAGCCTTTTTGAAGCACAATGTACCAAACTATCGTCTGTCAAGACGGAAAGGATGCCAATGTAATGCAATGTAAGATTAGCAACAAGATCATTGATGAAGATTAGAAAAAGTGTGGGGGACAAGACTCCGCCCTGGGGAACACCGTGACGCAGTAGTACTTTCTTGCCCTTGAGTCCGTCTATCTGTACTCGGGCTCTTCTGTTGTGCAAGTATGCTTTCACCGATTTGTACATTCTTCCATTCACTTTATAGTTTCTCAGTTTCTTCATCAGACCTTCTTTCCAGTCTTTGTCAAAGACTTTCTTCAGATCTATCCATGCCGCAAATACCAGCTTCTTCTTTCGGAATGCATCCTCAATTTCTTGAGAGAGGTAGGTTGTCTGATCTTCCGTAGAGAAGCACTGCCAATAGCCAGCCTGCTGTGGCACAATTATGTTTTCGCTTTCACTGTACAACTGCAGTCTGTGATTGATGATGCCCTCCATTGTTTTGCAGAGCCAGCTGGTGAGGCTCGTTGGTCTGTAGCTGGAGACAATGGAACTATCTCTCCCTGATTTTAGGAGGGGTATCATGATTGCTTCTCTCCAGGTTCGTGGAACACTGCCTAAGGTCCAGCTGTTACCGAAGATCTGCAACAGCTTTGCTTTTGGCCTCTGTTCCTAGGTCCCTGATCATTTCATTGGAGATATCATTAGCTCCTGGTGACTTTCACATTCTAAGTTTTGAGGTGGCTAGCCCCGTTCGCTGATAGTGATAGGTGCCTCCAGAACCACATGCATTGTTTCATTCTGTCCTGTATGTTGCCATTTCTCTCGAATCTCTTGTTGTTTCTCTGGGCTAATGTCGATATTGTTATCTTGTGCGAATGAGTCAGCAAAATGGTCAGCTGCTTGCTTTCCTGTTAAGATGATACCGTCTTTATGTAGTGAAATTTTTTAGTTTCTCCTTGTGCCCTCATCGTTAAGTTGTTTTATTAGCTTCCTCAACTTCCTTGTGTCTCTTTCAAAGTTCAGTGACTCTGTTTTCTCCTGCCAGCTTTTCCGTCTAGCCTGCAGCTTGGCCCTTTCAAATTTGACTTTTACGTGCTAGTATTTATTGTGGTGCTCTTGGCTGGGTTTTGCCTCTGCTTGCTTTCTACACACTTTCACATCATTTTGCAACTGTACCAATTCACTACTCCAGTAGGGTTTATAATGTTTACGGGCTCCTCTTGGTACTGTTTCTCGTGCTGCCTGTAGTATTCATTTCCCAAACTCTTCAACTACTTTATATATGTCTTTCTATATATACAGTATTCAGGTTTCTAACCAGTATGCTGGTGCGATGCTTATACATTGCACAGTCTGCTTTCTTGTAGTTCCACCTCGAGAGGGTGCTTCTTTCACTTACAAGCTCATTTTCTACAGTTAGAAAGACTGGCCGGTGGTCACTGCCACCAAGTTGTTTCCCAACAATTCGTGTAATGTTCCACTACAGGTCTGGTGAATGAAAAGCCAGGTCAGGTGTAGTTGTAGTGTGCCATGATCTTGAGTAGAAAGTATGTGGATCGGACGGCTTATTAATCAAGATGAATATATTCTCATCCTGCCAGTCTTCTAGTCTCTCTCCTCTCTGGTCCATGTGATCATAGCTCCAGCTCTGCTAGTGGCTGTTGAAATCGCCACACACAATCATTTATACTTTTAATGGTAGTGTGTTCAGTGCCTGTGGGCGGTCACATGAACAGTAGTAATTGATCAGATGAAGGTCTGTATTGCCTGTCTTAAGTTTAAGTGTCTGATACTCAGCCCCTTGCATTTAAACTTCAATTTAGGAAGAAGGAATGTTATTTTTCTTACAGGGGTAAGTATCCGACCCTTTCGCCTGTCCTTTTGGTCAGATCGGTAACACTGGTAGCCTCTGATTTTGAAGGCTATATTTTGGTTGAGGTGAGTTTCTTGCAAACAACATACGCTTACTTTTTCTTGATCCAAGATGTGTTTTCGCTCAATTTTGTTGTTGCTGACTCCCTCCGCGTTCCAGCGCATTATGTTTAGTCTTTGTTTGGTATGGTCAGGCGCTCTATTCTCAGGCCCCCTGACTCCACGGGGCATTTGAGGAGGACATCCAGTAGTTGTGGTTGGACCCTTTCGAGGCATAGGACCCGGCACAGCACCTGCCTGGAGGTCCAAAACAGGGCGAGCACCATAACATTTAGCAGTAGTCGACATATTTCATGGCGTGATTGCGTGGCATCCTGATTTCTGTGGTGCGCCTCCTGGCTGGTTGCCTCCGTCTTCAGCGCCTTTCCTTTGCTAGAGCAGACTGTGGTCTTACTCGAGTTTAGATGTGTAGGCACGCACACACGTGTATGCGCATACATGTACGTGCATACACATCTAGAGCGTTCTGGTTATTTCTCGGCGCCAGTGACTCACCGCCCCTTCTCCTGTTAGTTAAAACAGCTCCGCCACGAGAGGGCCAGAAGTTGGACTTGTGCTGCATAGGTGATGAATGCACGAGCCACTGGAGTATTTATGCAAGGTTGGGCGCTCACCCCAACCCCGCCCCCGACTGCATACAGCAACATTTGGAACCCAACTCTGTTGATGCTGCTTGCTTGCGTTCGCTGGATGTAAATTCCAGCGTGAAGCCCTATATGTCGGATGAAGACATCCTATTGTCCAACATCAGTGTGATGCCATTCCAGACTGAGATTTACGTGAGTATCCGTTATCCCATGTCTGGCTTATTGGTGTGCAGACTGGTGGTTCCTCGCCGTGCAGGCAGATACTCTCCGACTTCGGAAGAATCAGCGATCCTACTACGTTAGCCAGGACCCCGAAGGGACCTGTTGCCCAGGACGCACGGCTAGGACGTGTCAGTAGGTCTTGGCTAGAATAGAACCTGGTTCTGGTGCCTCGGAAACACCTCTGCGTCCCACTCTGCTGATGATAGTCTCAGCCTCATTCTGAATTATTTCTCTTGGTCTGCTTCTGCCAATTCCCCACTGATCTTTGCAGTTGTCACGATAGTCTTTAATGCCTTTCTTATATCACATGGCCAAAGAATGCCGCTTGTCTCTCTCTCTCTCTCTCTCTTTTTATAGTTGTATATAATGTTCTAGTTTCATTAGCCTCGTCCAGGATGTAGACACAGTAACTCTCCAGCAGTCCAAGATATTCGCACCTCTTGCTCAGAAACCATATCTCTCTGCTTCCAAGCATTTCCTAATTTGTTTATTAACGCTCCATGAACCGCTGACAATTGAAACGAGAAAAAGAGTGTTGAAGTGCTACATAGAACCTGTACTTTTGTGTGGATGTGAAGCGTGGACAATAAACAGACACGCGGAAAAACAGCTGATGGCTGTGGAAATGTGGTTTCTGAGGAAAATGCAAAGAATACCATGGACAGACAGAAAAACCAATGAACAAGTCCCTCAAGAAACACACGAAGATCGTAAACTGATTAGAGACATTAGACGTAGACAATCAACAATTGTTGGGCATGTTATGAGAAGAAATGAATTGGCAGAACTTGGTGACAACTGGCAAGATCGAAGGGAAGAGACCAAGAGGAAGACCGAGAAGTAAATACCTGGATGGCTTGGCCACGTGGCATGGTCGAGACAGAAACACGGAGCTGATCCATGACTCTGGTGATCGAGTGGGATGGCAAAACATGACCGCCCATTCTTATCAGCATGGCACATGCTGGATGGATCCGCTGTCATACAGCTAAACAGGTTCTGTACAACATTCCAGCACTCTCTTCCCTACATTCAGTGATAGTGGCCTATTACATAAGCTATTTGTCATTTTCTGGAAAGCCGCTTTTGCTGGACCTATTTTGCTCCTAATCTCTGTGGTGCACCTTCCATCTACTGTTATTATTGACCTTGAGTATTTTAATTTATCAGCTTGGTTACGCATTTTCCCTTCGATGGTTATCTCACACTTAACTACTGTACTAACAATATAAACTCTTTTACCGTGCAAATATTGCCAACGAACGTGCATACCGCAACAGAACGAAACTCAATGCACGCGAGAGCACTACAGGCATGTTCAACAAGGATTCCTGCAAACAATAAAGGCGCCATGTCTGTCACTCAAAGCTTGGAGATGTATTTGCTGCTATACTGAAGACTCACCCTGATTGAGTCTATTTATCATGTAATGTGAAATTTTCCGGCGGGGTAAAGTTTGGTGTTTCTATGTTTCATTAGCCAGAACTTTGAAGTGGCCTCAAAGGTTCCCCAATTGAAATTTATTAGGAACATTCAAGCTGTTAAATATGAATTATCAATGATGATTTATTTACGAGAGTATGTTAATAAGTAAGACACAAATGGCTGTAGAAAAATAACTAACTATGATAACAGCTTGAAACCAGTTTATTTTTAGACATGCATTGTCCCTTTATTTCTCAACATAATTTGTACCAACATTGATGCATTTATCCCATCGTTTTATTAGTCCTCGCCAAAAACGGGCTGCATAGAAGTGCGTGCTTTGTTTTCATTTATCTGCCACACACAGAACTGTGTGACTTATTTATTGACTCGACCTCGTAACTTTTTCTATCCAGCAATGCACCGCTTTACGGGAAATCGCTATTGGCTAAGTCCACTGAAACCCACCTTGGCGGGAGACATTTTGCGAATGACGCTGAAGTTGAATGTGAAGTAAAAACGTGGTTTAGAAAACAGAGCACGCAGTTCTATGCTGCCGGTCTGGGAGGACTGATAAAAAGATGGGATAAGTGCGTCAATGATGGTGGAAATTATGCTGAGAAATAACGGGACAATGTATGTGTACAAATAAACTGGTTTCAAGTTATCATATTTAGTTATTTTTCTACAGCCATTTGTGACTAACTTATTAACTGACCCTCGTATATGTGTAAAGTCAATACCACCCTGCTGTTATATTTATTTAGTGTGTTAGTTTCAGCGAGCACGTTGGTGTAGCGATTAGGAAGTGATGCTAACTATATTGAGAACAGTTGGACGAGGGTTAGATGCCTGCGCTCCACGTTGGCTACAGGAGGTAAATATTGGCCACCTATTCCTCCGTGCTCTCTGACCTACAAAATGCGATGGTCCTAACATTTCACATGCCCACACTAGGTTCCTCCTCCATAACTTGTTTTTATTTTTCTATTAGTTTCTACCTCAAGATTTAGAGCACCGCCAGAAAATGCTCCAGAAAATACAAGTAAAGTTATTTCCATAGCAGATACTTCTAGGCCCCGATAAGTGAGGCGGAGTGGCTAGTTCCCCTTCCAGTTGCCATCCCTCCCCCGACAATTCCCAGAAAACTACCCGATACCCATGTTTATGAGACCTAAGAGACTGCGTCTGCGGAGCACCAAAGCAAACTTCGCAGCACATCCTTCAAGACAGCCCAGAACTGGCCAGAGTCGAGGCTTTACCGCGGTAGCAATTCTACCAGAAAAGCATAGACCACCGGTGAAGACCTCATGCGCACCGCTGTGTTTATCACCTATGCCGGAATAGTACATGGTGTATTTTTAATGACTGTGCAATGTTTGAAAATATAGCCGGTCCAAGGTTTGTATTAACCCTCTGTAAAGTGCATGCAACATTATAGGTAAATACAAAACCTGGACCGGCAATATTTTCAAACAGTGCACAGTCGTTAAAAATATACCCTATAAAATGTAAAGTAAAGGATCATGTTGCACGCATTTAGGCGCACTGGACATATGGTGCTAAACTCACGTTTTTATAACCCAATCGGCGCTAGTTGAGCGATGTGGTCGGAATCACACCTGTCGCCTTTACTCCCCATAACATTTTCTGCTACAACATTGTAGGTTGAGTCGACCTGGGACAATTCTACAAATTCACCCCATTGCCGGACAGGCAGGCTAGTATCTAGCCACTACGTTATATCGGGTCCCTTATACAGAGATAATTAACTAGTAGCGGTTCAAACTTCACGACAACGAGTCGCCCCATTATCCACGAAAAATACAGTTCATCGTCGATGGAAGCCGCAGTCACCTGAAAACCAGCAGCCACACATTACTGCATAAGGTAACCCAGTCAGTTCAGCAACCGGCCGGTCGCCATTTTTCTGAACACACAGTTCATTTTTTTTTTCTTCTTCTTTCGTTCGCTTGAAATATGTCTATATCTGCAATGTCGTCTCTTGCATGAATTGAACTGTTTTTTTTCAGTTCACACAGTGGTCCATAGAGTTTATCTTCCACTGTCGTCTCTCTAGGCCAGAAGGTTTGCCTAGATATGTTATATTTTGGGCAGTCTTGGAGTATGTGCTCTGCTGTCTGCGACGCCAATCCACATGTGCACATGGCTGTTTCACCAATCTTGAATTTTGTATACACGTGGTTGCGTAATCTATTGTGTCCTGTTCTGAGGCGCAGAATAATGACTTGTTCTGGTCTGTCCATAACGTGGTAGTCATCTTGAGCAGGTTTTGGTGGCTTTCTGACTGATTTGATCATTCTTTTCTTTTGGTGGTATGTAACGGGCACATCAGGCTGTTCTTCTTTGGCTCCTTCCTTAGCCAATTGATCAGCTCTGTCGTTTCCGGGTACTCCACAGTGGGATGGTATCCACTGTATGGTGACTTTATGCTGACTGCTAAGTTCAGAAAGTAGTGTCCTTAGTACTGGCAATTTCCCAGAGAGGAGCGCCTCGAGTACTGATTTTGCATCTGTTAGTAGCACCACAGGTTGTGTACCATTGCTGTTATTTAGTAATTTCTCTGTTGCTATCTTGATTGCCTCAATTTCGGCATCATAGTTATGGCAGTACTTTCCTGTCGGTACTCTGGCTGTGTCCCTAGTATTATTTGGGTATTCTATGTACACTCCCGCTCCTCCATTTCGAACAGCATTTTGTGCTGACCCATCTGTGTAGACTCGGATCCAGAGATCCTGTGGGTATTCTTCATCAAGGAAGCTGAGAGTGGCTGTTCTGCGCTGCACACTGTTCTGTTCTTCCTTGTCAAATATTCCTCTCACTTTTGTCTGGATTTGTAACGATAGTCTATGCTCATCTTTCCATGGAGTTCGCTCTGGAATAGTTGTTAGGGGGATACCAACTGTGGGCAGATCAGTGGTTTCTCTGCAGAGTCGTTTGGCCTGGTGGATAAAACTACTTCTTTTCAACCGCCCCATAGCTAGGTTTTCAAATCTGTTCTTCATAGGGTGGCCTGGCAAGCTGAGGAACTTTTCTGCTTGTATTAGCGTTTTCGTATCTCTGCGCTCACTCAGTGCCTGTGTCCTCCCCATCTTCTCCATTTCCACTATAGGGGTTGATCTCATCCCTCCTGTGGTGACTCTAAGTGCTTGATTTTGCACCTTGTCCAGCTCTTGTAGTGTGGTTTTTGATGCTGAACACCACGCAGTTGACCCATATTCCAGGTGTGGTCGTATGCTCTGTTGGTAAACTTTGCTAAGTATTTTCGTACTGGCTCCCCATGTGGTTCCACTTAGCTTTCTCAGGATGGCTATTTTCCTTCTGGCTTTTGCTAC
This sequence comes from Cepaea nemoralis, assembly GCA_014155875.1. Taxonomy (NCBI): domain Eukaryota; kingdom Metazoa; phylum Mollusca; class Gastropoda; order Stylommatophora; family Helicidae; genus Cepaea; species Cepaea nemoralis. Next base: position 43,540 of record JACEFZ010024412.1, on the reverse strand, counting down.
TGCTTTGTTGATGTGCTTTCTCCATGTCAGCTTGCCATCAAATGTTACTCCAAGGTATGTTGGTTCTTTATCTTCTCTTAGGGGAGTTCCATTTATCTGGATGATCCCTGCCTTTTGTTTTGGAGAGAGGGTAAATAGGGTGGTGCTGCACTTGTCAGTGTTTATGCTGACACACCATCTATTTGCCCATGCAGCAAATGTATCTACAGCTCTTTGTAGCAATCTGGTGGCCACTGATGCATATTCATTTGTGCTCCATAGAACCAGGTCATCGGCGTACATTGCCGCTTTAATTCCATGCGGTAGGTGAGCAACAAGATCATTGATGAAGATTAGAAAAAGTGTGGGGGACAAGACTCCGCCCTGGGGGACACCGTGACGCAGTAGTACTTTCTTGCTCTTGAGTCCGTCTATCTGTACTCGGGCTCTTCTGTTGTGCAAGTATGCTTTCACCCATTTGTACATTCTTCCATTGACTTTGCAGTTTCTCAGTTTCTTCATCAGACCTTCTTTCCAGACTTTGTCAAAGGCTTTCTTCAGATCTATCCATGCCGCAAGCACCAGCTTCTTCTCTTGGAATGCATCCTCAATTTCTTGAGAGAGGTAGGTTGTCTGATCTTCCGTAGAGTAGCACTGCCTAAAGCCAGCCTGCTGTGGCACAAGGATGTTTTTACTTTCAATGTACCACTGCAGTCTGTGATTGATGATGCGCTCCAGTGTTTTGCAGAGACAGCTGGTGAGGCTAATTGGTCTGTAGCTAGAGGCAATGGAACCATCTTTCCCTGATTTTAGGAGGGGTATCATGATTGCTTCTCTCCAGGCTTGTGGAACACTGCCTAAGGTCCAGCTGTTATTGAAGATCTGCAACAGCTTTGTTTTGGCCTCTGTTCCTAGGTTCCTGATCATTTCATTGGAGATACCATCAGCTCCTGGTGACTTTCTCATTTTCAGTTTTGATATGGCTAGCTCCAGTTCGCTGATTGTGATGGGTGCCTCCAGAACCTCATGTACTATTTCCTTCTGTCCTGTATGTTGTCGTTTCTCTCGAATCTCTTGTTGTTTCTCTGGACTAATTTTGATATTGCTATCTTGTGCGAATGAGTCCGCAAAATGGTCAGCTGCTTGCTTTCTTGTTAAGATTTTTCCATCTTTATGTAGCGCAATTTTTGAGTTTCTCCCTGTGCCCTCGTCATTAAGCTGTTTTATTAGCTTCCACAATTTCCTTGTGTCTCTTTCAAAGTTCAGAGACTCCGTTTTCTCCTGCCAGCTTTTCCGTCTAGCCTGCAGCTTGGCCCTTTGAAATTTGGCTTTTGCATGCTGGAATTTATTGTGGTGCTCTTGGCTGGGTGTGGCCTCTGCTTGCTTTCTACACACTTCAACATCATTATGCAACTGTTCCAGTTCACTACTCCAGTAGGGTTTATATTGTTTACGGGCTCCTCTTGGTACTGTTTCTCGCGCTGCCTGTAGTATGCATTTCCCAAACTCTTCAACTACTTTATTTATGTCTTTCTCAGTGTTCAGGTTTCTAACCAATATGCTGGTGCGATGCTTGTAGATTGCCCAGTCTGCTTTCTTGTAGTTCCACCTCGAGAGGGTGCTGCTTTCACTTACAAGCTCATTTTCTACGGTTAGAAAGACTGGCCGATGGTCACTGCCACCAAGTTGTTTCCCAACAATTCGTGTAATGTTCCACTCCAGGTCTGGTGAATGAAAAGCCAGGTCAGGTGTAGTTGTAGAGTGCCATGATCTCGAGTAGAAAGTATGTGGGTCGGACGGCTTGTTAATCAACATGAATCTATTCTCATCCTGCCAGTCTTCCAGTCTCTCTCCTCTCTGGTCCATGTGATCATAGCCCCAGCTCTGCGAGTGGCTGTTGAAATCGCCACACACAATCATTTTTTCTTTTAGTGGTAGTGTGTCCAGTGCCTGTGGGCGGTCACTTGGACAGTAGTAATTGATCAGATGTAGATCTGTATTACCTGTCTTAAGTTTAAGTGTCTGATACTCAGCCCCTTCCATGTAGACTTTGATTTGGGAAGCCATGATGTTATTTCTTACAAGGGTCAGTATCCCACCTTTTCGCCTGTCCTTTCGGTCAGATCGGTAACACTGGTAGCCTCTGATTTTGAAGGCTATATTTTCATTGAGGTGAGTTTCTTGCAAGCAACATATGCTTACTTTTTCTTGGTCCAAGATTTTTTCTAATTCTATTTTTTTGTTGCTGACTCCCTCCGCATTCCAGTGCATTATTTTAAGTCTTCGTTTGGTAAGGCCAGTCATCCTATTCTCATGTCCCCTGGCTCCACAGGACATCTGAGAAGGACCTCCAGTAGTTGGGGTTGGACCCTTTCGAGACATAGGGCCCGGCACTGCACCTGCCTGGGGGTCCAAAGCAGGGCGAGCACCATAACGATTAGCAGTAGTCGACATATTTCATTTTGCGTGATTGCGTGGCATCCTGATTTCTGTGGTGCGCCTCTTGGCTGGTTGTCTCCGACTTCAGCACCTTTCTTTGCTAGAGCAGACTGTGGTCTCACTCGAGTGTAGATGTGTACACGCGCACACACCTGTCTGCGCATGCATGTACGTGCATACACATCTAGAGCATACTGGTTATTTTCCGGCGCCAGAGATTCGCCGTCGCCCCTTCTCCTGTTAGTTTAAACAGGTCCGCCGCGTGAAGGCCAGGAGTTGGACTTTTGCTGCATAGGTTATGTATTCACGAGCCATTGAGGTATTTAAGCAATGTTGGGCGCTCACCCCAACACCGCGCCTCGGCTACATACAGCAACATTTGGAACCCTCACAGTTCATAATACAGACAACCGCGGACAGATGTAAAACAGGAAATACACAGCTCACAGTGTCGCTCCATGTACTCGACCCAGTAACAGGGCGATGGAACCATGCTTCTACCAGCCCAATACGAGGAAACTACGTAAGCAAACCGCAGCCACAAGCATAAACACTACAGAGGCCTTAACAGCTCGACCGCCTATCCTCCATGTTGGGGACCGGAAGTCGTGGGATAGACACACCAGAAATTGTGACTACTGAAGAACAAAAAACGATGAATTAGAAGAAGAAAGAAAAGTAATAAATAGTCAACTAGAATAATAAATAGACAGAAACTGACAACTTCTTCTTCATCATGCATCTTTCTAGAGGAGCGCTTCTCCTAGTTACGCACTTAATTAGCAAGCTCAACATGGCCGACTTCGGCATTTATCTGTGTCAGGTTGACTTCCTCTAGGCTGATTTCATCCAAGGCAACCGGCTCTATCATCCCGTAGGTAGGTTTTTTCCCCCCCTAAAGTCTTTGCCAGAACAGTTGCCTTGTTGCCTACTCTTTGCTATTGTCAATTGACATGGGAATTTTGACCTGCGTAACTTGCAAACGGGACCTCCTGTTTTCACCCTTAGCCGTGAAAGCTAGGTATTCAGTCTCATTGCCGTTTAGATCAGGATCCAGTGTTGTATAATCAGGCACGAATGGTTCTTGGAAAAAATACCTAGCCGTATGGTACATTGTGAGCTTGAGACGGACATCATAACCCTTCAGTCCCCCCCCCCCCCCTTTTTTTTTACCCCTCCTCCTCCCTACATAACAGCGGATGGTACAGGTTTGTTAGTACAAATACTGTGACGGCTAGAAAGACAGATTATTTACATAACAGATTAAATACGACAGTCATAATTTAAGTCAACGTGGAATATCGGTTAACAAGCAGTAGTGGAGTGAGCTAATTAATTACGGGGTCATTGTGACAACAAAGGGACGTTAGCCTTTATTCAAGGGTGATAACTAGGTAATAGGGCTAAATGTCTACGTATATACAATACTAAATATATGCCAGAGATGTCTGTGGCTGAGCGATAGTGACCGCAGTCAACCCCATCATTTTTTAGTTGTTCTTGATTTCTTGACAAGTCTACGTTCAGTAGTTTGTCATTGCTGTCTGAACGACCGGCACTCATACTTTTGTATGGGAAAACAACTCAAGGCAGTCCCCTGCCAAATCGCCCGCAGCTGAGTTTCGATAACTCCTTGGCCACAGAGCCGGCTTGAGGGATAAAGGCCGACAGAAAAGAAAGGAGTAATATGTGAAGTGTGTGAAAAACAGTCGTTAGTGGTTAAACAGTTCAATCAAATAATGACACGCCTACAGAAGATACTAGGCTTAAGAAAGTCGCTTAAAAGTCGACAGGGTCGACTTCATTGCACCGGGTTTATATCCCTTATGGCTCGGACTCTGTCCGCAGCGCAGAAAGCATCGCACAAAGCACGAACTCCGTAGCTCTAGCGACGACCCACAGGAGTTTCCGAAAAATTTCACTCATGAACCGAAGGACGCGGCCCGGAATCAAACCCACAACCTTCGGAACCCGAGTCAAACGGCTTGGCCACGGAGACTCCCAGAACACACCAGAAGATACTATGCATAGAGTTAAAGTTAGTTGCATATTCTTTACAGGACGTAGCAGTCAATGCCATGATGTTTTGGCTAGTCGTGATTTATCGGCAAATGTACGTTCAGTATTTTGCCACTGTAAAAAGTATGTAGATATTGTTGGGTTTCTCAGCTATGTGTGCAGACGATGTGTACACATGATGTAGATATTGTTGGGTTTCTCAGCTATGTGTGCAGACGATGTGTACACACGATGTTGGTCAGCATGGCCGAAAGGATACGAGCGCTCGTTCTCAAACATCCGATTTGCTAATGCCGAGATTGCCGGTTAAATCCCTACGCCGGTCAGTTGGACTAAAATACTGAATTCTCGTCCTTGACTTTGGGACGTAAATTCCAAGTACCTCAGAAGTCGGAGTGGGTTTGCCTGACGGCCGGGGACACTGGTAATAAAGAAAGCTAATTCACTCGAAAAAAAAAAAACAACAGTCCAGTGAACTAGAAGTAGTAGCACGAGAGTGGACTAGGCTTCAGTTTAAAGCGTGCGAACACAATAATAATAAAAACAAAACAAACCCAGTGTTCCAGCGGATTCACAGACAACAGCAACAACGATAATCCCACCATGAAAACGTGGAAATATCAGCCAGATATAACGGCTATATGGCCCATATGATGTAATATATCTGTAATTTCCTCTCATTTGGCCTGGCGTCTTTGTGAGGAATAATATCATCATCACTACGTGTCTTGCCGATACACGATAGGCGGTCAAGTTCCGCTATCTCACACGATCACCAGAGTCATGGATCAGGTCTGTCTTGCTGCCAAGCCACCCTCATGCCTTTCCATAGTTCTCTTCACATCAATCTTACCAGTTGCCATAACGTTTTTCAGTTTATTTTTCTTCATAGAAGGCCTGACAATATCTTGACTGTTTACGTCTAAATTTTCGAATCAAGATTCTAGTTTCATGTGTGTGTGTGTGTGTGTGTGTGTGTTGTGTAGTGTTTGCTTACTGGTTTGTCTGTCTGCCCATGGTTTGTGTGTGTGTGCGCGCGCGCGCCCCGCGTGCGTGTGCATTTTCCACAGAAAGTACATTTCTAATGCTTGTAGAAGTTTTTCAGCTTGTGTGCGTAATGTCCATGTTTCACATCCATGTGAAAGTATAGGCTCTATATAAAACTTTAACACTCGTTTTCTCATTGTATCTGACAGCTTTTTATTGGTCAGTGTGTTTTCCATCTCGCAAAAGGCGACTGTTGCGATCGTGATTCTTGTCGAATCTCTACACGGCACATTCCAACGGATGTTGACTGTTCCGAAACAGATGTACTCATTCATCTGTGTCAAAATGACATGACTTGACAGTTCACAGAGGGATGGTATAAAGTATATATATTTATTGCGTCACCTACATGATCTCAGCACACGGTGTTTCATTGTGTTCCCAAGGTCTCGGTAGCTCAGTCTCATAACCAATTGTGTACACTGCATGAATGTAATATGATCATAAGTGTATATGAGTGTATTTGTTGTTTTGGCGAATGTAAAGGAAAACACGCCATACTCATCGTAAATACACACTGTGTTGTATGGAAAAACAGTTTTAAAAAAATCATGTTGCAGTCAAATCATTTCTTATATAATCAAAATGTACGTTTCTATTAACAGCAGCAACTTTGACACTTCACCGGTGGTGGTCTGGCCTACCATGGAAATATTATACATACAGTTCGTCATTACCTACGCTTCCAGTTTCGCTTTGTGACCTACAAGCCTTCAGCGTAGAGTACAGACCTTCAACTTTACTAGAGTTGCTTCCCGTATAAACCACATCACCATGACAACGAGCAGCCTAAGTGAAGTGTGAAAACTAAATAAATGAAGACTTTTCTGCTAAATTATGAAAGCCATGGACGAAGACAAGCCAAGTTAATACTTCCCGTGTGTTGTTAATAGGCGAGAATATAATTATCTACTCTTTGGGAAATACCATAAGCATGTTTTATTTTCAAAGCGAGGTTTAGTCTGATTTCAAGTGAGGTTTTAGGCTAAAAATAGTTCATAATGGCTAACGCTGCTGCCTTTGATCGATACAATGTAGCAAGAACTTTCTGTGGATATGTTAAGTGTTAGGGATATACTATTTTTAGACCCGAGTGCACGGAGGAATGGGTGGCCAATCTTCACCTCTCATAGCGAAGAGGTAGTAATAGTATCAAACACCTCGTGCTCATGCAATGACATGTCAATGACATCTCAGCGCCCGCTCTTTGCTGGATAATGATACAAAATACATGACTTCGAAATTTAACTGTGCTTTAAAGATTTTTAGAAATTATACGAGGGATTATGATTAAGCATCTTTACAAAACTAGATTACACACTCAAGTACGAGATATGTGGTTCGGGATTATCACTATGTTAAATATATTGTGATCATCATGAAGTTTTAAAAATGTAGACAGATTTTGTTAAATCGTAAACAAAAATTATTCAGGTGCTATATTTTCTTGGAAATTAAGATACACTCTTAGCCAGAAACGTCTTCATCTAAATCAGACAGCTGTCTTACCTGATAATCATCTGTTGCAACAGTTAAAGGTATACGCCCGAATAATGGAACTTGAAGCCAGAGTTTGGGGTGTGTAACATGTAATGCCGGACATCGCCAAACGTCTCCAGGTCGCTGGCAGTCGAGAGAGTAGATCCTCCGCTAGACTTGCTACCCAAGCAGAGGTGTCTCTGCTTGATTACCTGCAACACGCCGTGTATATTGTCGGTAAAGTTGAGTCTCTGTGACCGAATTTGTTTGTTTAGCTGGTGTGTTGTATGAGCGGCGTCACCTGTATTAATGTATCTGATGAAAGACCCAAAACGATAGACAGACAGGCAGACAGACAGACATGCAGACAGATAGACACACAGACAGATAAAAGAGGAGTGGAATGTCAAGATCGCCAATGTATGTTCAAGATCTGATACCTGTAGTGAATGTAGTAGTAGTAGTAGTAGTAGTAGTAGTAGTAGTAGTAGTAGTAGTAGTAGTAGTAGTAGTAGTAGTAGTAGTAGTAGCAGTAGCAGTTGCAGTAGTAGTGGCAGCAGTAGTAGTAGTTGCAGTAGTAGTAGTAGTAGTAGTAGTAGCAGCTCTAGTAGTAGTAGCAGTTGCAGTAGTAGTGGTTGCAGTAGTTGTAGTAGTAGTAGTAGTAGTAGTAGTATTAGTAGTAGTAGCAGCAGCAGCAGCAGCAGCAGCAGCAGCAGCAGCAGCAGTAGTAGTTTATGACATTGATTACATATTGCCAAAAAAAGAACAGGTAAAGGTAAGGACAATCCCATAGCATATACTGCAGTTGGGGGCGTAGAAGTAATAGGCCTTCACATATTTTAGGACACGACATATTAGAATGAAGGTGGCCACTTTCCTTCCCTAACACCTTACCCAAAAATTAATAAAATTGCCTGTTACCCATTTATATGAGGTAAAAATATACCTGGGTCCTTGGTGTACTGGATCAGTTCTATGATATTCCTCCGTGCCATCGTCTGAGAGACTTAGACCATCCAGCGCCATTTCTCTCGGTCTGCCTCTGCCTGTTTACCGCTGATTTTTGTGTTTGTTTTGGCGCTCGCTCGCTTTGAACTCAAATGTAGTCCATACACACTACACTACTTCTAGTAGTGCTGGACGGAATTATGCGGGTGGATGAGCTTTCCCTATTAACAGTGTCCCTCGCTGTCAGGCTAACCCACTCCGACTTCATAGCTACTTGTAATTTACGCCCCCATGTCAAGGACGATAGGTCAACATTTTAGTCCACCTGTCCAGTGTAGGGGTTGAACCCCTTACCTTGGCATCAGCACACCGGATGTTTAAGAACAAGCGCCCTTATCCATTCGGCCATGTTGACCAACTTTACCGCTGATCCTTCTAGTCTTCCCGATGTTCTCCGTTGCCTCTCTTCTCGTTAAACGACCAAACAAGACTGTAAGACTTCTAAAAACGTGTATGTGTTGTCTGTTATTCTTTTCTTATTTTCACTTGTTCCTCTCTTCCATGACTTCATTTTGCCTATGTATGCCTCTTGCTGTTTCCTTCCTCGATAGTTTCATGTTTGTATTCCCCCCTGTGTGCTTACTTCGCCGCTTTCTATTTCTCTCTTTACGTTCTATGCATGTTTGTACAACTGGGTCGAGCCCAGAGCCACACTGGAAAAAAAAATGGAAATGGGTCACTGTCTTGACAGACAACGCCACTGCGCTTCTTAAGCTTCTCTTTAAAAAAAAAAGAACAAATAAAACGAATTGTGCTACCAGGAAACTGTGTGAAAATGCAAACAAGCCCAGAAGCAGGAAACTACTATGGATCTGTGAAGTGATAGGCCCATCACATTTTGTAGGGCCAAATGCGCGGGGAATATGTGGCCCGGTCTTTCCCTCGCTTATCGGACGGCGAATACAGACAACGAAACTCTCGTTCCACCGCGTCCTCGACATTATCAGCACAACCTTCTAACGATTGGACCATCGCGTCAGTCAATCAATGAATCAGGTGCCGTCTCCACAATGAAGGTTGGCTGAAATGGATCTCCAACACTGTCTGTCTCTCGCCCTGATTGTACATTCTGTCAGACTGCTGTTCGTCCATCTCTAGATGATATCTTCCCACCTGAATCGTTGTCTACCTCTTGCTTGCTTGCCTTCAACCTTACCAGCCAGTCTAAAATACTCTTAGATTTCCACCTAAACTGACATCACGAGACATCCTGAACTACACAATATTCTTCTTCTTCTTCTTCGTTCATCCGGAGTTTTTTTCCGGATGTAATTGCGTTGTGCCTGTTTACAGCAGAGCTGCGTTCTTGCGCCGTTAGGCCGACACATCCGACTTCTGCGGGCATTTGTTGACCGAGTTAACCTTCCCGGGGTTTCTTGGGACGTTTTGACTCTCACTGTTGTGGTGTTATCCCCCATCCCAGCTGGTCCATATAGAACAGCCAAAGATCCTGGTCAGCCCTCAAGGGAAGGCAGGGGCAGACCATGGGCATTCCCCGCCATCCAAGGAGGCTTCCATACTTGCAGAGCCGATACATAGTGCTCTGGTACTGGGCTCACCCAAGGAATCGTCACGTCCTGCACATGGCTGCTTAGCCTCACTTCCGTATATTGGACCTTCTGTTCACCATAGGCTGTTCTTCCGGAAACCAGAAGTATGCAGTCTGCAGATGACATCCACACAGTGAGCTTTCGATTCGGACTTTCCATGTAATGGATTTGCTATCCAAGCAATATTCCATTTCGTGCCACTAGGACACTTTTCCACCTTTTATGAAGCCCACACAGTGGGCTTTTGATTCAGACTTTCCACGTAATGGATTTGCTATCCAAGCAATATTCCATTTCATGCCACTAGGACATTTTTCCACCTTTTATGAAGCCCACACAGCAAGCTTTCGATTTTGACTTTCCACATAATGGATTTGCTATCCAAGCAATATTCCATTTCATGCCTCTGGGTCTTCATGCACCTTTAAATGTCAACCCTGTATGTAGTTAAAGTAAGCTGCGGTCAACTTTAGCTTGTTGATATCTCCATAGAGCTTTGTCCTCAAATGAAGCAGGTGTGGGCCAAAATATCTTTCTCTGTTCTGCATACGTTGGGCAATCCTGCAGCAAATGTTTTGCTGTCATTTTTCCAGTTCTACAATTACATTCATCAGTATCTCCTATCTTTAGTTTATTGAACAAGTGGTATTTCAGCCTGTTATGTCCTGTGCGGAGTCTGAAGATTGCTACTTGTTCTCTTCGGTCGAGTTTATAATATGCATCATCCTTCTGATGGCCTGGATGCTCTGATTCCCATTTGGTTCTATAAGTGCTTTTTATCAACCTCTTTGCCTCATTATAGGTTATGTCTATGTCAGGCTGTGGTAGTTGTCCGCCCTCTTTTGCCAGTCTGTCAGCCTCTTCGTTTCCAGGTATACTGCAATGTGATGGGATCCACTGTATTACAACTTTTTTTGATTTCTGGCATAGACCATGGAGTGCTGCTCTTAGGTCAGTTAGTTCTGTGCTGTTATTGCTCTTGAGTATTGAGACAGCTGACCTTTGCATCTGTGAAGATAGCTATTTGCTTCTCTTTATTTTCCTCCATCAGGAGCATTTCTGCTGCAGTTTTCAAGAGCCTCTACCTCCGCTTTGAAGTTACTTGAAAATTTTCCAGTTGCCATTGAATGTGATTTTTTCACTCCATTTTTTAAATTTAGGAGAACTCCTCCTCCTCCATTCTCTATTGAATTTTTGGCTGATCCATCTGTATATGCATGGGTCCAATTCCTGCTTGGGTAATGTTCTTTTATGTAGTTTAGGGTTATTTCTCTTCTTTCGGTTTCATGCTGAGTATTCTTTTTCTCAATACCAGGAATGTTTTCTATCATCTCAGGCAGTTTCCAAGCTGGGAACTTGTGTGCATTGTATATGGGCTTGACTGTTGATATGTTAAGTATAGGATCTGCCCTAATCCTTCGTTTTGCAGTTTCTACAAAGTTGCTACGCTTCAGTCTTCCCTTTCCAAAACCTTTCCAAAACCACTAAACCTTTTATACATAGGGTGGTCTGTCAATCTTCTAAATTTTTCTGCTTGTTGCTGGGCTCTGCTATCTCTTCTATCCTGCATTGGTTGTAAACAAGTGATCTTTTCTAGTTCATTAATACTTTTTCTCTTCAGGCTTCCAGTTATGATTCGCATTCCTTGGTTTTTGGACTGTTGCCCAAGCTGCAATGCCATATTCCAGTACTGGCCTCACCCGTCCAGTATATAACTTCTTGAGAACTTTCTCATCTGCTCCCCACGTTGTACCAGCAAGCTTTTTCATGATTGCCATTCTCTGCCTTGCTCTTGTTCGATTTTTCTCAACCTGTGTCTTCCATGTCAGGCGACGATCAAAGGTGACTCCTAGATAGTTTGGATTTTCTTCATGGCGCAATATTTTTCCATTCAATACCAGCTTAGGTTGCTGAGTTTTATTTGAGAGGGAGAACGCTGTACATGTTGTTTTCTCCTCCTCACTTATCTTCACTGGCCATGATTTTGACCAGTCCTCTAGCGCTAATAAGGCTTGCTGTATTCTGCTGTTAGCTGTACTAATATATTCTTCAGATGTCCATATGGCTAGGTCATCTGCAAAGGAGGATGTGTGTACTCTGGCTGGAAAATGTTCTGTGATGTCATTTATATATGCTAGGAATAATGTTGGTGAAAGAACTCCTCCTTGGGGGACACCTTGCTCCAGCAGCATCATTTTGCTTGTTTGTCCTTGTACTTTTGTCCTGGCAGTTCTGTTCTCAAGGTAGTGGCTGATCCATTTATACATTTTTCCACAAACATGCATGTTTTGCAGTTTTACTTTCAGTCCTTCCTTCCATACTTTATCAAATGCTTTTTCTAAATCTATCCAGACTGCTAGTGTGTGCTTTTTCTCTTGGAAGGCATCCTCTATTTCCTGAGCTATATAGGTTATTTGATCTTCAGTGGATCTGTACTTTCTGAATCCTGCTTGGTGTGGTGTTAAGAGTTTGTTTTCTTCCAGATGCCATGTTAGCCTGCCATTGATAATGCGTTCCATTAATTTTCCTACACAGCTAAGTAGACTGATAGGTCGATAGCCATTTGGTTCTTCCAGGTCTTTTCCTTTCTTTGGGATTGGTATTAGTATAGCTTCCTTCCATGCCTGTGGGACTATTCCTCTCTTCCAGCTGTTATTTAGGACTGCTAGTAGTTTCTTCTTTGCCTTGGTGCCTAGTCCTATTAGCATTTCATTTGTGATTCCATCCTTTCCTGGTGATTTCTTCTTTTTTAGGGTATTCATTGCCTGTTCCATTTCTTCCATTGTTAGATTTGCCATCATATATTCTGCTGCTGTCTCTGTATTTCTATGATGTATCTGTTTGTCTTTGATTGCTTTCTTCTGTTCGGTTGTAATATCAATGTGGTTTGCATTTGCATAGTGTTCCATTAGTGCATTTGCAGCCTTTTTTTTCCTGTAAGTAAGGCATTCCTTGTTTAATTGTTATTTGTTTGTTTCTAGGTCCTCATTGTTCATGGCTTTCACTAGTTTCCATAGTTTGTTTCCACCCCCTGTCAAAATTCAGGTTTTCTGTTTTTTCCCTCCAACAATCTCTTGTTGTTTGATTTACTGTTCTTTTATATTTTGCTGAGATGGCTTTGAGAGAGATATTCGCTTCAATTGTTTGTTTTCTCTCTCTGCTGTCTTCCTGGCATCTTCAACTTTGTCCTCCAAACTTTGTAGTTCTTCAGTCCAGTATGGTTTGTAATTTTTCCTCGCTCCTCTAGGAATGGACTCAGTGGCTGCCTGTATTATCGCTCTGTTTAGACTTTCCACCATTTGCCTTTATGTTGCCATATCGTGTATTTATGTTTTCACAATATTTGTCTGTTAGTATGGCAAATCTGTCCCAATCTGCTCGTTTGTAATTCCAGCGGGGCAAGGGCTTTTGTTCCTGTGGAACATACTCCATATTCATTACAAGCTTGAATGGTCTGTGGTCACTACCTGCTAATTGGTCCAGCACATGGCGATCGATTTTGTGGACGATGTCTCCTGTGCAGAAAGCTAAGTCTGGAGTAGAAGTGGTAAGCCATCTTCTGGAGTAGAAGCTCGGTGTGTCATCCGCTTTGTTGAGTAGATGGAGATTTGAGTCTATTTCCCAGTCCTCCAATTCATCTCCTCTTTTGTCAGTATCTGGGTATCCCCATCTTTCTGAACGGCTATTAAAGTCTCCGACAATAATGCAGTTTGTGTCGGTTATTTTCATGTTTGAGAGTTTAAGGTCCTTATCTGCTGGGCTATACAGATTGTAGATTCTTATTTTCACGTCCTTTATCATTATATCAACACCTATAATTTCCGTTTGGTTGTCAGAGATCACAGATACTTCGCTGCAAGGTATTGTATTTCGTGTAAGTATTAGAACTCCTCCTTTGTGTCCTTCACGGTCGAAACGTGTGGCCTGATATCCTCTGACTGAGAATTTGTGATTGGCGTTGAGGTGTGTCTCTTGGATGCATGCCACATCTATTCTATCTTTATGAAGACGCTGTGTTAGGGAGTCTTTCTTCTTGTAAACTCCTTCGGCATTCCACTGTAGTATGTTGAGTGTCCGGGGTATTTGGTCAATAGCTCTTAACCTACTCCTCTGTGCCTTGACTCCACAGCACAGGGGAAGGTGACCACCAGTAGTCATGGGTGGACCCCCTCGAAGCAGGGGGCCCGGCACTATCGCCGCCTGATGGGACTTCACGGGATTAGCACCATATCGATTAATTTTGATTTGTGACATCATGAATTAAGTTACGTTGCACTGCTTTGTCAAGCCTGTGGCTCAGTACATCCGATTTCGACAAGCATTTATTCGGGATGCTTTCCCTAGCCTTTGACTGTCCCCAGTCTACCTACAAGGCAGCAGGTTTTACGTTGCACTGCTTTGTCAAGCCTGTGGCTCAGTACATCCGATTTCGACAAGCATGTATTCGGGGTGCTTTCCCTAGCCTTTGACTGTCCCCAGTCTACCTACAAGGCAGCAGGTTTGTGTGTCTCTTCGTCTGGTCCCTCTCCCTTGACCTGTCCGACATGGGTGGCCCTACCAGTAGCTGTGCTACCGTCGGCATAGCTCTTGGGGTCATTGGGACGCACAAGCCCCTCTACCTCGTCACGGTGGACACACAGCAGAGGGGGAACTACACAATATGACAACAGGTAAAGTGATTGCCCGAGTGGTGAAACAATAGCTAGTGTTAACACTTCTTGTACCAAAATAAGGAGCTTATTGAGAGAATCAAGTGAAGTCCAGTGAATCAGAAGGTGAGCAAAAGACGCAGATAGCGGAGAGAGAATATGCAGAGAAAAAGAGTTAAAAGCGTAACTAGACAATCCAAATGCGTTCCACGGGGCGTAAGAAATAGCATCATCATTTAGCAGAACTTTCGCAGAATCTTGCTTTCATTACGGCCCACCGAATACATTTTCTACCTATCTACATACATACCTAACCCGCTCCGCGGCGAAGGTGTTACGGAACAAGTTCGTAATCCCGCGTTCGAAACAGCTGCAACGATTTGGCAGCAGACCGCATTGCGTTGGTTTTTTTGTACCGAAATAGTATTGTGCCAATCGTTCAGAAAGCAATGGCAAACTACTGAACGTAAACTAGCCAAGAGATCACAAACAACAACAAAATGCCGAGGTTGACTGTGACGTCCTGTAAAGGATATGCAACTAAGTGAACCTACTTACCTACCTACCTACCTACCTACATCTAATCACCTACGTTCCTGCATGTATGCCCAAGTAGCTACCTGCGTACCTATCTACCTGCCTGCCTACCTACCTACCTTCTCCTACCTACCTAGGTACGCTCACACATCGAGTATTTATTACTTTCAGGGCTCATCTGTATGATCATACTTACCCTTGTTGTCCGCGGTGCACTGGCCGGATGTGAGTATTTGTGTCTGTCGTACCTGTCATGAAGATAACTGAGGTGCTAACAGTAATAATTCTGTAATGAAGAGGACATACCTGCTTGTAACTGTAGCACTTCTATTTTGGTTGTTAGTGATTCCTGGGAAGTTTACGTTCACTAAGTAATTTGCCTTAGCTTTCTGAACGACCTGCACTCATACCATTGTATGAAAACCAACGCAAGGTCGTCTGCTTCCAAATCGCCCGCAGCTGTGTTACGAAAGCGGTATGCGGGATGGCGAATTACGTCCGTAACCCCTTCGCCACAGAGCTGGCCTTCGCCACAGAGACGGCCTTCGCCAACGAGCCTGCAGACATAGTAACACTGTAGCGAACTATGCATGTTGTAAAAGACAACTAAGGAAGATTAGCGTGGGATTGGCTTCCTCATCCTGCAGAAAGATTTAGCTGCAAAATATAATATGAACAAGTCATTTTATGAAATTTAATATGAACAAATCATGAACAAGTCTGCAGAAAGGAAAAGAAAAACTGATTTGCCAACCAAGATGAACGGATGCTCTTCTCCTAAAAAAAAAAAAGACCTAAAACCACAAAGAAAAGAGAATTAGAGACAGGGAAGGACACGGAAGAAGTTACAGAAGACACCAAAGAAGATGAGGACTTGGAGTGAGTTTGCTGAGGTCATGTGCACCTTTCGGACTGACGAAGATAAAGACAAAGGCGATAAGGATGAAGAAGAAGAAGAAGAAGAAGAAGAAGAAGAAGAAGAAGAAGAAGAAGAAGAAGAAGAAGAAGAAGAAGAAGAAGAAGAAGGAGGAGGAAGAAGAAGAAGAAGAAGAAGAAGAAGAAGAAGAAGAAGAAGAAGAAGAAGAAGAAGAAGAAGAAGAAGAAGAATGAAATGACATTGTCAGTGGTGCAAAGAAAAATAAACGAATGATCTCATATATAATTAAGTCCTAAGACTTGCATAAAATCTCCTGAACATGCCGTTAGTCATTTTCAGATTATTTGCATGCCTATAAACATATCCAAAAGAAAATAATTGTGGTAGTTTCCCGTTGTATCCCACGCTTGCATGGTTGATTTGTGACCTCTGCCTTTGACAGAAATGTCCAGCAGTCAGTGCAAGTGGGTGTTTTGCTCTGCTCGGTCGCATGGGTCCCCGCCCTGCTCTGGTTGACACTAGGTCTCCTCGAAAGTGTTGTGTTGTCCGCCTTTGACCTCTGGGGGATGACTATGGGAGTCTCCGCTTCACCTGACGGAGACCATGGTGTCATTTAGCATCTTCCTCATTGATTTTAGCTGTTAAGTGTTTAACTGATAGAAATAGAGGCGCACTATTCTAGCCAATGTATTATTAACACACACACACATACACACACACGCGCGCGCACGCACGCATGCGCACACACATACACATACTGCGTATGTGTGTATTGTATTGGTTGATTTGTGGAAGTCTTCCAGAAGACTGGAACCCTAACCCTTAAGCACGCTACGTTGGCGTTTGGGTCGTCTGAGCCATGCCACTGGCTTGTATCTCTTTGGGTGAGGCTGGTGTAGAGATTTTCCTCACCGAAGTACCATCCTCTTGGGGACTGTATTGCAACGCTCGAACCCTTCTACAAGAGATAGCAACCACCCCGGGGCTGGGCAATACCGGTAATTGAGCTTCACATCTGAAGAAAGACATGGTAATCCTTGAAACGTTAGCAGGACTGGCAACAAGGCATGTGGATAGGTCTCTCCAAGGAGATGTGTACGAGGGTGTTGACCACTGTATTGTCCTAGTTCTTGGAGCTCTGAGGCTCTAAAGACTCTTCAAGTTTGCACGTGGATCGAGCATATGTTCCCTGATGTGTGAAGTGGAGCAGAGGTTTATGTCTCTCTACAAATCTCGGTCCTTGATGTACTGGGTTAATTATATATACAGTGCAGACCTGATAAGGCGAACTCATCTGGGACCCAAGAAACAGTTTTTCTTATCAGAAATCCCCCTTATATGAGTTCAAACATATAGTAATGTAGTTAAACGTACAATACAATATTGTTCTTCACAACATAAATTCGCCATATCCGAGATCGCCTTACGCGGTTTGCACTGTATTACATTGTACATGCTTGGTTCAGACACATGTTCTACGGCTGTTCTACTGGATATGGCTGAACGCCTCTAAGTCAATATTCCCTGGATGAGAGGGCCTGGCCTTTGCTCACCCTCAGCTGCATGGAGGGGAGATGCTGAGCCGGCAGCATCTGCATTTCGTGGAAAGTTCGAACCTAAAGCTCGCTGAGTGGATGTCGTCTGGAATTTTATCGTTCCTGGTGCGCGGGGAGCGGCCAGCAGCCAACGAATTGCCCAATATACGGAAGTGAGGAAGTGAAGCAGCCATGCGCGGTACGTGACGATTCCTTGGGTGAGCCCCTCACCACAGCGCTATGTGTCGGCTCTGCAATTACGGAAGCCTCCTTGGATGCCGGAGAATGCCCATGGACTGCCCCTGCCTTCCCTTGACTGAGGGCTGACCGTGATGTCTTTGGCCATTCTAACTTGACCAGCTGGGATGTGGACGACACCACAGCAGTGAGAGTCGAATGTTCCCCCGAAACCCCCGGGAAGGTTAACCCGGTCAACAAATACCCGCAGAAGTCGGATGTGTCGGCCTAAGGGCGCAAATAAACTAGGCACAACGCAATTACATCTAGGAGAAAAAAAACACTCCAGATGAACGCAATAGAAGAAGATATTCCTTCGTGCCAATCGTCTTAGACCATCCAGCGTCATTTCCCTCGGTCTGCCTCTGACTCTTTCACCGCTGATCTTTACCCGTCTTCCCGATGTTCTCCGTTGCCTCTCTTCTCGTTACACGACCAAACAACACTGTATGCATTCTGAAAGCTTGCATGTATTATCTGTTATTCTTTCTTTACTTTTACGTGTTCTTATGTTGCATGACTTCATTTTCCCCGCGTATGCCTTTTGCTCTTTCCTTCATCATTCTTTACTTATTCTTGCTTATGTGCCCCCTGTTTGTTTTCGTCCACCGCTGGCAAATGTTACAATGCCTTAACCTAGACAAAATAAAATAATTCAAACCATACTCCTATCCACTGAATGTACATATCCTTTCCACGTTTACACATTACATTATTATTCAAGTTACCCCCAGACCCAGACGCCATTCAAACATACCGCATCATATCAAAATATATTGTAAACATTCGTCCTCTTCTTTGTACTCATTTTACGATAATAATAATGTTTACTGCGTATCATTTACAGATTGTCGCAGTCAACTCCAGCATTGTATCACTGTGGTTTCTTGGCAATTTTGCGTTCAATAAGTTTGCCATTGCTTTCTGAGCGACCGAAGCTCATACCATTGTATGAAAAATCAAAACAAGGCGGCCGGTTTCTAATTCGGCCATAGCTGTGTTTCGAACTCAGTATGCTGGAATTTTAATACCTCCTTCCCACAACGCGACTGCTCATTGTGATACTGTTTAATAACTTCATTTCAGGCAAACTATGTCGTTATTTGTGGCGAAGTTTCAGCTCGTGATACATCGGGGGCGAATTGTGTAAGCTGTATCACGAGTGATGTCTTTCTGACACTTCCCGGAGAGGACCTAAAATATTGTCTTGTGGGACTTCAATAACGGGAAACAGGTACCAGACCTCGTTTCTATACTCTTCATCATGTGCCATGTCAACAAGCGTGGCAGTCATGCTTCGCCATCTCGTACGATCACTAGAAACGTGGATCAGCTCCATGTTCTTGTCTCGACCATTCGACGTGGCCAAACCATCCAGATATTTACTTCTCTGCCTTCTCCTTATTCTTTTCCCCTCAATCTTGCCAGTCGTCACCATGTTCTCTAATTTATTTCTTCTTATGACGTGTCCAACAAATCTTGACTGTCTACGTCCGATTTCTCTAATCAGTTTACGGTTTTCATTTGCTTCTTGTAGGAATTACTCATTGGTTTTTCTGTCTGTCCATGGTATTCTTTGCATTTTACTCAGAACCCACATTTCCACTGCAATTATATGTTTTTCAGCTTGTCTGCTCATTGTCCACATTTCACATCCATACAAAAGTACAGGTTCTATGTATCACTTCAACACTCTTTTTCTATACTAACGTGACATATTGGCTATGGTTGGCAGGTTAATTGACTGGCTCATTGGTTGGCTGGTCAGTTGATTGACAGATTGGTTGGTGCCACAGCTCATGTCATGTATTGTCAGTGTGTGTAAGAGTTAATGTATTGCCCGTCAGTGCATAAAGAGGTAGTGTGTTGTCAGTGTGTGCCTATGAGTTAATGGGAGGGATATTTACTGGACTTAAAAATTAAAACTAGCGATGACCATCACGAATACCGGTCAGCGTAATTCTAACGGGAATTCTAGCCAGGAAAAAGGCCTATGTATCCGTGTGTTCAGCAAGTCTTCATGAACGTAAGGGCCATAGTGCCAAATCTCAAATCTAAAGGCACTGAGCGTTAGACTTGTGTAGGAACAGTGTGTATGATTGGTATGTATGTGTGTGTTTTTGACATTTGTAAAAATGTCTACAGATGCGGAGAAAAAAAAAAACAAAGAGAAAAAAAGAGCATAGTTTTTTTTTCGTGATTCATAGTGACTGGTGGACAAGATATATTGATTGATACCTTTACCTTGGCCAACGTTATTCTCAGTCGACCTGCCTCCAACGACAACTCACTTATATTATCAAGAGCCAACCTGCCTCCTACAGGCGTACAATGTGTAATAATTGTGTAGCTTAAGCCCCAAGGGTGGCCAGGCGCTCGGAACTGTTGCACTGGAAGGGGCTCCACAGCCTTTGACAAGCTATTTGAGGCTTAACAGGTGTGGTCCGGACGAAGAGCCATAGGGGACACCTCCTGGGATAGAAGGTTCTATACATACCATAAACACCATATGACGTAGAAAGATGATGCTGAGCCGTTTGTCACAATTTTCACCTTTGTCTTGTACCTCGTCTAATGAGCAGTAAACACAAAGTCCCCCAGACTCTAACCAGAGGTCCACGACAGAAAGTAGTGCCATAGAACCGCGTGTGAATGCAGGCATCAGTTCACGGTAGAACAAGAACATAATCCACGAAAAACAAAGGTACCACCAGAATGAGCGGGTGTCCAAGCAGCATTGAATCCAATCATCATCATATCTGACATCACTATGACACTGGCCTACTCCGTGGCGAAGAGGTTACGGACGCAATTCGTAATCCCGCATACCCCTGTTTGGCAGCAGACCACCTTTCAGTGGGTTTCATTCACTGGTATGAGTGCCAGTCGTTCAGAAAGCAATGGCAAACTATTAAACGTAAACTTGCCCAGGAATCACACATACCCCCCCCCCTTCCCACCCCCAAATAAAAAAAATGCTGGGGTTGACGGCTACTTCATGTAAAGCATATGCAACTAACTAACTATGACAGTGACAGCACACTTCAAATCCATCGCAACCCTTAACCGTTACATGTATGAGGACGCCATTATTCTCCTGCTGCAAGCAAATGGAGACGAGCAAGCATCACTCAGGAAGGATCGCAGTTAGATAAATCATCATCTTTCCTTTAGCGGTTGCTTCTTCTGGTTCTTTTACCCATCAAACCCCAGTGATTGCACATACGACCTCATTTAATAGTTATATGTCGTTTGTCGGTCTCTGTGGCTAAGGGCTTGCGAACGCGGTTTGTGAGCCCGTATACCCGGGTTCGAAACACAGCGGTGCTGGTTTTTTCGAAAAAGGTATAGGGGCCGGTCGTTCAGAAAGCAATGGCAAACTACTGAACGTAACACTTGCCTAGTAAATCAACAGCAGCTGAAAATGCTGGTGTTGACTGCAACGTCCCGTAAGGGATACGCAACAAAATGTTTAAAAAAATGTCGTTTAATTCACAGATGCTACTTCCTAATTACTTTTGTACCGGAGTCGGCGGCTTTGGGTTCAGTGAAAGCAGATTCACAATTCGCCGACATACCTGGCTGAAGAATCGAAATCAGCCGCAGGCTTTTTGAGAGCAAATCGTTTGCGTTGATTTCGATCGTACTAGCGTCGGGTGTTCATAAAGCAATGGCAAACGCAATGCAACGTAAAATTACATAGTAAAGCACAAACAGGCAAGAAATGCCGAGTTGAATGCAACGCTATAGACGACATGCAACTCGCTGCTTATAAGTGATATTGTGCTCCGAGGTTGGCGAATCATCCTGGCTACCACTATTGTCATGTAGAATCACCTGTGAGAGTAGCCAGTGTAATCACACATGGGGACAACGTTGTTGTATTCATAGTGAATGCGCCAAGGCAATAGTCAGAGTTACATCACTGAAGCTTCTCCTTGAGGTCACCGTGGCCGAAATGGATAAGAACTGCACGTTCTTAAACATCTGGTGTGCTGATGCCGAGGTAGGGGGTTCAACCCCTAGACCGGACAGTTGGCTAAAATGTTAACTTCTCGTCCTTGACTTGGGGGCGTAAATTACAAGTACGTCTGAAGTCGGAGTGGGTTCGCCTGATGGCGAGGGACATTGGTAATAGGAAGGCTAATTCACATGCAAAATTCAGTCCAGTGATACTAGAAGTAGTGTGTAAGGTCTACGCTTGAGTTAAAAGCGAGCGGGTGTTTAAAAAAAAATAATGTTCCTTATTTCTGTCGCACATCTGCCATCATTTGTTATTACTTGTGCTTAAACCAACAAAACTATGTCGCCTGAGTATATTAAGCTGTTCATTGATTTCCCGCGATGCCGAGTCCCGGTCTTCTCTGTATCTGCCGCTACTTTAGGTTCTATCACTTCATTACAACACATGTTAAAGAGAAACATTATTCATTTGCCATTCTCAAACCAGAGATCGCCGTGGCCGAATGGATAAGATCACTCGCTCTTAAACTTCCGTCACGCTGATGGCAAGGTAGCTGGATAATTCTCTACACCTGTCAGTTGACTTAAAACTGACTTCTCATTCAGAAAGAAATAACAAACTGCTGAATGTAAAACGGTCTAGACAATCAACCTGGGGTTGGAATTGACTGCAACGCCTTGCAATGGACATGTGCTATTCTCAGATCAAATGGGCACGTTAACGAAATTGAAAGGGAGCAGCGCTGATAATGTCATGTGCTCAGTCGGACGCGGGTTCAAAGTTCAACTGCGTTCATCGTTTCGTTAAATGAGGGAAAGACTGCCACAGTGCATTCAAAAGTACACAATTTCGTGGCCCTGTCACTTTTCAGACCCGTAGCGGACTCCTGCTTCGAGACAATTTATTATTTTAAATTTTGTATTCCCAGATCAAGCTGTTTAAAGACAACACGCATTGTTTCACTATACCCTGGTGATGAAACATTCAGCACACTTCCGCGTCTGTGCCTTTGTCTGTCTGACGGAGAAGGATGTTCACGTGCTGCTCTCAATGAAAATCTAACAAGTAACTAAAGACATTTTTACTAGCGACTAGCTGGCAACCAACAAGCACAATCAATAAGCACACGCAACATGCACACAATGTGCATAACAAACTGACACGTTCTGCAAAAAATAACTAATGACTCTTCTGCGCACGAAGATACGTTTATATCGGATACTACTACTTAATAACCGCAGATTTCTTTTTGTTTATTTTTATTTAACAAAAATGTTTAAACGGCAATGGATCTCAAAAATTTTATGTATAGGCTAAATACTTCTTAAGGTCTATTTACCTCGTGAAATGTTTTATTCAAGGCGACCACTTCAAATTATACCTTTACTAATCAAATAAATCTTCTGCGACTACGTTTGTACATAAAAAAACTATATATAATTTCAGTTATAATAGTCATTGTACATATTATTTTTATTGACTATTGATATTGTAAATTATACTTCTAGTTTGGCAATATTTACAATATTACTTCCTTAACTAGTTGATGATTG
Organism: Cepaea nemoralis; assembly: GCA_014155875.1. Classification (NCBI taxonomy): domain Eukaryota; kingdom Metazoa; phylum Mollusca; class Gastropoda; order Stylommatophora; family Helicidae; genus Cepaea; species Cepaea nemoralis. The sequence continues at coordinate 20,667 of JACEFZ010024412.1, read as the reverse complement.
GTCAGAGTTGTTATTTAATACCTTCTTTACGCAATACTTGTTCTAGTATAATAATCAACATTAATATTCATTTCTAATGTATGCTGTACTATTCATGATGAATGGAATCTGGGATTGTCTCATGTTTCATTCCGGATTACTGTATCTCTGAGTTATCACATATTAGTTAAACCTTGCAGTTAGTTATTTCCACAATTTGATTTCGTTGAAAACTGTGTAGATGCAATAGATACTTATAACGGAAACATTGAAAATTGTGACGCTTAAAACAACTAAAGTACAAATAAAAATCACGTCATCCAGTAACATGAGAAACACGTCGATTGCTCAATTTCTCGTCACAGATGTGATAAAGAAAGCGCTCGCCCAGTTACTAACAGCAGACGTGATGGATAGATCATGTGCCCAAGTACTGGTGACGGACGTGATTGACAAGTCCCGTGCCCAGCTACTGGTGACGGACGTGATTGACAAGTCTCGTGCCAGGGTCCTCTTTGTGGGGGTCATTGATACGGCACTGTGTACGCGCTTCCACAATAGAATGATCCCCATTTGTGAGGTGGACTCTGCTTTCATGGAGATCCTAAGCAGTACAAGGGCAACCACTATGGTGCAGGCTGTCCTAAACGAGGCTCTGGTACAGTATCTGGTTGCAGAGGTGATTATGAGAGCTCTTGGGGTGGATTAATTCGGTACAGGCGTGAATGTACTCGTATTTATTCTGTTAGAAATTCAGAAGACAAAAGTTTAAAGAAAAATCATTGCTATACAACAATTTAAAGAACAAACACTGCTATACAAAAATATAAAAAAACAAATATTGCCATACACAAATTTAAAGAACAAACATTGCTATACACAAATTTACACAACAAACATTGCTATACAAATTTTATAGAACAAACATTGCTATACACAAATTTAAATAACACATATTACTAAACAAACATTTAAAGTACAAACACAGCTATACACCAATTTAAAAAACAAATATTACTAAAAATCATTTAAAGAACAAACAAGATGTACAACAATTTAAAGAACAAACATTGCTATACAAAAATTTAAAGAACAATCATTGCTATACAAAAATTAGAAGCAATGGCAGTATTTATGGAGTGGCACGGATAGAACAACAAAAGTCAGAATTCTATGTAGGTCAGCAAAGTAGCCGTTCACATCCCTGAAGTTGTAACCGGCATACAGTTCTAGCTAGACCCATAATTGTCTGGACCGGTCAGCACTGGAGGGACAATGTGTCCACATCACGCCGGCCGCCTTCACTTCCAAGACATTTGCTCGTACCCATTTAAGGCTGGGTCTAACTGAGAACCAACGACACTTTTAAAAATCCGTCTGGATGCGGATACGAACCCATGACCAAAGGGTCTTCAGGCAAACGTCTAGCCACTACAATTCCGCGGCTCCAGGAATAATATGAGCGTGCACATTTCCTGTGGCAACACATGGAAGCGAAATGTGGTTTAAAAGTCAGCTGAAATGCGCATAGACGCCTCTAAAAAATAAGTGTTGGAGAAGAGTGTTGACAATGTATTGCGCGACAATTAGAACAAACAGAGCTATGAACAAGAGCTTGGCATTGAAGAAGATTTGCTATTAACTGATACAGCGCCAAAGAAAAAAATAAGTTTGGACCAACATTGTACACAATCAAATGAAAAAGCATTCTAATGTCAATATCCGTTTACTGAGCAATGAAATTGCAGAAGATATACCACGAAATAAAATAACATGAGGCCCCTAGTATGGCGATATTTCGTCCTTCTGTCCAAAATGGGAGGCCACATTCGGCACTGTATCAGTTACAAACATATTTTTAAAATGTGGAAAGACATGAAAGTCAAGAAAATATAACCATGGAGGAAAGCTTACCGGGGAGATAGAGAGAGAGAGAGAGAGAGAGAGAGAGAGGGGGGGGGGGGGTGTTCATAACGTAGGTTGATTCAAGATGTGATTGATAACTGACACACGACAGCATCACAGAGTCATTTTGAAAACTGTTATAAGGAGGAAGTTCTATACAGAAAAATCTACTGAATGATGATGGACTGCTTTAGTTCCAAAAGATTTAGCAGCAGACATCCAAAACAGGATGTTAAAAAATAAAACAAACAAACAAACTAATACACAAACAATCACCGAAAGAAAAACAATAAGTCTGTTACTTTCAAAGAGGCTAAACTATGCAATTTAAATAAAGCTTACACTGGGTGGCATATTAACACGACTAGCTACCTCTGAAGTTGGAGTGAGTTCGCCTGATGGCGAGGGATACTGTTAATACGGAAAGCTAACCTACACCCAAAATTCAGTCCATCACTATTATAAATAGTTTATATGGACTACGCTTGAGTTCAAAGCGAGCGAACGAAAAAAAAAAAACTACGACTAGCCAGATTTTATAGCAAGTTCAGACCAAACGTACAATTTATTTTGACACACCTCACGTTGTTTTATACATACATAAATAGTTGTAACAAATGGAGGTAACTCGTGATAGAAAGAGCTACATTTTATACAAACACGAGAAAGATACAAGAGAGGAGGAGGAACAGGATTCAGAAGAAGACGATGTAGAAGAAAAGGAAGACAAAGAAGGACGAGGGGGAAGAATAGGAAGAAGAAGAGGAAGTGGTGATAGAAATAGAATAAGAACTATTCAACATAAACTGAGCAATTAAGGTGGAGTGAGTTAATGTGCTGACGCCTAGAGCTGCTGACTAGGTTAGTGGTTTTAAACCGGTGGGGAATTTCCCCCCCCCCCCCACACCCCCCCCCCAGGTGGGAATTTTAGGGTTTCCATAGGCGGGGAGGGAGGAATTAAAATTATTTCAAGATAGCGTTAATACAAGAACCGATTACTTGATACTGTTTTCCCTCCATACTTTTTAGTTCTGTACATCTCGCCCTTCTGAAATTCGTTTTATAACGTAAGTAGACCCGCAAATCTCGTTGTATGCAGACGTCTAGACTTGTTCTAGTGTGTTTTATTTAATTTAGCTTCCAGTTTTTACGTATACTATGTAGGGTGGGGGGGGGGGGGGGGGGTTTGAATTTATAAGGAGGAAATACGAAAAAGGGGGGGGGGGAATGACACTCTGAACATATGATGAAGGGGTGCATGGGCCAAAAAAGGTTGAGAACCACTGGACTAGTGTGTGCCCTAAGCTGAGGAGATTTTGAGGTCTGCTGATTGGGGTACCACCTGGATACCCTGAAGAGAGCATTGCTTTAGCATACATAAGAGTGTTAACATTCCACAAGCTAACTAGTATCGTCTTCGCATACACTAAAGTATTAGCATTCCACAATCTAACTAGTATCGTCTTAGCATACACTAGAGTGTTAACATTCCTCAAGTTAACTAGTGTCATCTTAGCATACACTAAAGTGTTAAAATTCTACAAGCTAACTTGTATTGTCTAAGTGTACACTAGAGCGTTAACATTTCACAAGCTAGCTAGTATTGTCTAAGCATACACTAGAGCAGTGGTTCTCAACCGGTGAGAAATTCCTCCCCCTCCCCACCCGGGGGGAATTTAAGGGTTTCCGGGGGGGGGGGGGGGAATTAAGATTATTTAAAGGTCGCGTTAATACAAGAACCGATTACTTGATATTGTTTTTCCCTTCATACTGTACGGTTCTGTACGTCTCACCCTTCTAAAATTCATTTTATAAAGTAAGTAGACCCATGACTCATGTTTTATGTGCACGTCTATACTTGTTTTAGTATGTGCTATTAAATTTAGCTTCCATTGTTACATATACTGTGTAGGGGCGGGGCGGGATTTTATTGTAGGAAAAAGGAAAGGGGAGGGGATGACGTTGTGAAAATATGGTGAAGGGGGGCACGGGCCAAATTTTTAGGTAGGAAATACGAAGGGGAGGGGGGGGGGGGTTGACGTTCTGAAAATATGGTGAAGGGGGCCACGGGCCAAAAAAGGTTGAGAACCACTGCACTAGAGTGTTAATATTCCACAAGCTAACTAGTGCCATCATAGCATACACTAAAGTGTTAAAATTCCACAAGCTAACTAGTATTGTCTAAGCATAAACTAGAGCGTTAACATTCCACAAACTAGCTAGTATCGTCTAAGCATACAATAGAGTCCTTCCAAACTGACGTGGACAAGGCTTTAGGTTTGTAACGGAATACAATCAGCGTTGCCAGTTGTGGGTTGTGCTCAATCTTTAAATCTCAAATCCCGAAACAACCAAATAAATCAATACACTATAGTGTTAACATACCACAAGCTAACTAGTGTCACATTAGCATACACAAAAATGTGAACATTCCACAAGCTAATTAGTATTATCTAAGCATACATTAAAGTGTTAACATTCACAAGCTAACTAGTATGTCTAAGCATACACTCAAGTGTTAACATTCCACAGACTAACTAGTATTGTCTAAGCATACACTAAAGCGTTAACATCCCACAAGCTAGCTAGTATTGTCTGTGCATACACTAGAGTGTTAACATTTCCACAAGCTAACTAGTGTCATCTTAGCATACCCTAAAGTGTTAATAGTCCACAAGCTAACTAGTATTGTCTAGAATACATTAAAGTGTTAACATTCCACAAAATAACTAGTATTGTCTAAGCATGGACTAAAGTGTTAATATTCCACAAGCTAACTCGTGCCGTCTTAGCATACACTAGAGTGTTAACATTCCACAGCTATCTAGTATCGCCTTAGCATACACTGAAGTGTTAATATTTCACCAGCTAACTAGTATCGTCTAAGCATACACTAGAGTGTTAACATTCCTCAAGTTAACTAGTGTCATCTTAGCATACACTAACGTGTTAAAATTCCACAAGCTAACTTGTATTGTCTAAGTGTACACTAGAGCGTTAACATTTCCACAAGCTAGCTAGTATGTCTTAAGCATACACTAGAGCTGTTCTCACCGGTGAGAAATTCCTCCCCCCCCCCCCACCCGGGGGAATTTAAGGTTTCCGGGGGGGGGAATTAAGATTATTTAAAGGTCGCGTTAATACAGAACCGATTACTTGATATTGTTTTTCCCTCATACTGTACGTTTTGTACGTCTCACCCTTCTAAAATTCATTTTATAAAGTAAGTAGACCCATGACTCATGTTTTATGTGCACGTCTATACTTGTTTTAGTATGTGCTATTAAATTTAGCTTCCATTATTACATATACTGTGCAGGGGCGGGGCGGGATTTTATTGTAGGAAAAAGGAAAGGGGAGGGGATGACGTTGTGAAAATATGGTGAAGGGGGGCACGGGCCAAATTTTTAGGTAGGAAATACGAAGGGGAGGAGGGGGGGGGGGGTTGACGTTCTGAAAATATGGTGAAGGGGGCCACGGGCCAAAAAAGGTTGAGAACCACTGCACTAGAGTGTTAATATTCCACAAGCTAACTAGTGCCATCATAGCATACACTAAAGTGTTAAAATTCCACAAGCTAACTAGTATTGTCTAAGCATAAACTAGAGCGTTAACATTCCACAAACTAGCTAGTATCGTCTAAGCATACAATAGAGTCCTTCCAAACTGACGTGGACAAGGCTTTAGGTTTGTAACGGAATACAATCAGCGTTGCCAGTTGTGGGTTGTGCTCAATCTTTAAATCTCAATCCCGAAACAACCAAATAAATCAATACACTATAGTGTTAACATACCACAAGCTAACTAGTGTCACATTAGCATACACAAAAATGTGAACATTCCACAAGCTAATTAGTATTATCTAAGCATACATTAAAGTGTTAACATTCACAAGCTAACTAGTATGTCTAAGCATACACTCAAGTGTTAACATTCCACAGACTAACTAGTATTGTCTAAGCATACACTAAAGCGTTAACATCCCACAAGCTAGCTAGTATTGTCTGTGCATACACTAGAGTGTTAACATTTCCACAAGCTAACTAGTGTCATCTTAGCATACCCTAAAGTGTTAATAGTCCACAAGCTAACTAGTATTGTCTAGAATACATTAAAGTGTTAACATTCCACAAAATAACTAGTATTGTCTAAGCATGGACTAAAGTGTTAATATTCCACAAGCTAACTCGTGCCGTCTTAGCATACACTAGAGTGTTAACATTCCACAGCTATCTAGTATCGCCTTAGCATACACTGAAGTGTTAATATTTCACCAGCTAACTAGTATTGTCTTAGCATACACTAAAGGTTTAACATTCCACACGCTAGTTAGTATTGTCTAAGCATACACTTGCGTGTTAACATTCCACAAGCTAACTAGTATCGTCTAAGCATACATCGAAGTGTTAACATTCCACAAGCTAACTAGTGTCATCTTAGCATACACTAAAGTGTTAACACTCCACAAGCTAACTAGTATCGCCTTTGCATACACTAAAGTTTTAACATTTTCACAAGCTAACTGGAATCGTCTTAGCACACACTAAAATGTTAACATTCCACAAGTTAACTAGTGATGTCTTAGCATACACTAGAGTGTTAACAGTCCATAAGCTAACTATTATTGTCTAAGCACACATTAGAGTGTTAACATTCCACAGGCTAGCTAGTATTGTCTAAACATACACTAGCGTGTTAACATTCCACAAGCTAGCTAGTATTTTCTAAGCACACACTAAAATGTTAACATTCCACAAGTTAACTATCATTGCTTCAGCACATGCTAGCTAGAGTGTTAACATTTCTCAAGTTAACTAGAATGTAGATGCCCATCAGTCTGATTCCGCTTGTTGAAATGATTATTAATTATTACGCCGTTAACTCCTTCAATACCAAGCAACCCACCGGGCGCTTACTGACTATTCCTTACATGATCATCATCATTATGTGTCATACTCATAAGCGCGTGTATGGCCATGGTTCGCCATCTCTCGCCGTCACGAGAGTCTCCGACCAGGTCTGTGTTCTTGTCCCGAAAATGCCAGATGACTTATGATGCCAGGTATGTGTGTCTTCCTCTTGCTATTTTCCTAACAAGTTTTTCAGTTGTCGCTAAGTTTTCACTATTACTTCTCCTCATTACTTCACTAATAAAATCTTGACTTCAGACCCGTATATGTTTTGCATTACGTAGCACATGTGTTAGACAGAACGAGTTAAAGCAACATCTAACTGGGACTGAAATAGTTCAGATGACAAACGTGGCCATAAATCAAATTCGTTTGACAAGTGGAGTCATTCCCTTTCCGTAATCGTTGAAGCTTCTACTTCTCCCAACAAACACGACTTGAACAACGTTTTTTTTTAAAATTATTTGTTTTGCGCTCGCTCGCTTTTAATCCACACACGTTACTTCTAGTAGCACTAGAATTAAATTTGCGCGTGGATTAGCTTTCCCCATTACCAATGTTCCTCGTAATCAGGCGAACTGACTTAAGAGATACTTGTCCACACGCCAAGGACGAGAAGTCAACATTTCAGTCTAACAGACCGATGTAGGGGTTGAACCCGCTACCTCAGCATCAGCACACCGGATGTGTAAGAACGAGCGCTCCTACCCATTCCACCGTGCTGATTTCATCTTGAACAAATGATTGGCAGCAAAGACAAGTTTATTTTTTAAGTGGGGGGAAAAACGGGAAGGAGGGGAAGAGTTGTTTCTCTTTCGTGATCAAGAAAATCAGCATCTTCAATGTGAACACGGGAGTCTCATCAGATGAATACCAGGAAAACATATCCGGTTAATTTTGTTGTCATGGAAATGATAAACATCTTTCCAATCACGCGTTCTTGTAGCCAGGTTTAAACAGACAGCCTGTAAGTAGTTTATGCCAATGGATGTTGAAATAAACAGCACAGTTTGTCTGGCATAATATTATCTGGCAGTTGTCGACAGTCTCTTTATTTCGTATGCGTCTTGGTGTTTCTGGTTAATGAATGTGTTATGGTTTAACAAAAGGAACTATTCTTTTATTCTTATTCCTCGACCATTTTATTTCTCCTGCTACTGCTGCTTGTTGTTGCTGTTGGTGTTGTTGTTTTTGTTCTTGTTGCTGTTCTCCTCCTCAACCCCCTCCTCCGCCTCTTCCTCCTCCTCCTCCCCCTCCTCCTCCATTTTCTTCTTCTTCTTTTTCTTCTTCTTCTTCTTCTTCTTCTTCTTCTTCTTCTTCTTCTTCTTCTTCTTCTTCTTCTTCTTCTTCTTCTTCTTCTTCTTCTTCTTCTTCTTCTTCTTCTTCTTCTTCTTCTTCTTCTCGTACTTGGAGACCCAAATTATGAAATATTACGATGATATTTTGTGCAGCGGAGATATGGGTTCTGAGATGCATTTTGCGATAATTTTGAACGGCATACTTAACCAACAACGATTACCCGGAAGACGCTAGTGAAAGTAGACCGCAAAACACAACTATAGGACAGAGACAAGGACGCGTTCTTTGGTCACATAGTGAGAAGAGAGGTATCTGAGAACATCGTCACCACTGGAAAGATCTGCGATCGAAGACACAGACCAAGAGAAACGATGCTTAACGGTGCAAAACGATGCTTGACTGTGTAAACGATGCTTAAGGTTTCAAATGAAGGAGTGAAAGAATATCGTCATTAGAATTTAATCAGAACACAAAGTACCGAGGCCAGTGGAGAGACATGAACGCCAACGCAACTTTTCAGGGCACATGCTGCTGCTGATGATGATAATGAGTGTGTGTGTGTGTGTGTGTGTGTGTGTGTGTGTGTGTGTGTGTGTGTCTATGTGTGTGCTCCTGAAGAAGATGATTGCGAATCCATAGAAACATAACTAACATTAAACGAATTTCATTACGACCGAAATGCAATAAGAAAGAACATGGTTTACCAGGGGTTTAAAAGACAAGGTGATCGACTTTATTGCACCGGGGTTTATCCCACATGGCTCGGTCTCTTCCACAGGTCGGCCTGCAGAAAGCGTTGCACAACGCACTAACTCCGTAGCTCCAGCGACGAGCCTCAGAAGTTTGCGAGAAAATTGCACTCGTAAATTGAAAGACTTAGTCCGAAATCGAACTCACAACCTTTGGAGCGAAGGGCAGTCGGCATAACCAATTAGCTAAGGAGACTCACAAAAGAAGAAGAAAACAAAGAAGGATGAGGAGGAGGAGAAGGAGTAGAAGAAGAAGAAGAAGAAGAAGAAGAAGAAGAAGAAGAAGAAGAAGAAGAAGAAGAAGAAGAAGAAGAAGAAGAAGAAGAAGAAGAAGAAGAAGAAGAAGAAGAAGAAGAAGAAGAAGAAGGATACGCCTATTTTACTACTAAAGGAAAATACACAAAGATATTAACAGTATACACAGCACAAAGAGCTATCTAATAAACAGTGCATTAATAACCGACGGTAATATACCCTTTATCATCATCATCATCATCATCATCATCATCATCATCATCATCATCATCATCATCATCATCATTATCATCATTATCATCATGTGCCCTGCAAACTGGCGTAGGCGTTCATGGCTCTCCACAGATCTCAGCTTTTGGTGTTCTGGATCAACTCTGTTGATAATATTCCTCCATGCCACCGTCTCAGTACATCCAAAATAATTTCTTTTGGACTGCCGCTGCCTCTTTTCCTCATTGATCTATCCAGTTGCCACGACGTTCTCCAATGCCTCTGTTTTCATTACATGTCCACAGAAAGCTTGTTCATAGTATTCTATAGAATAATATAAGCTCCTTTCAAAAAATATCCTTAGTGTATTCTTATGATTACCAGGCGTTTGAATGGAGTCAACAGAGAGCCAAGACTCGTTTCTTCATAGTGTCTTTTCATTAGTTTTACAGTGTGTGAAATAATAAATTTGATTTGAAGGCAATGCATTTTGAAATATTTTCCATAGATTGAACAAAAACTTCAGAAAGTCCTGGACAACAATTTTAAAAAAAAATGCCAAATTACATAAAATAAACATAACAGTTATTGGGTATTCAAAACAATGTTTTCCCGTAGTGAATTTGAATAACGAAGACACAAACAATAGATTGCACGATTTATTGCCTGGCATATTTCGCTGCATCTCGTCAGGTATATACTGCAGAAATCACACAACATAAAGTGAAATAACTAGATAAATCCTCCAATCTGAAATATACACATATTCGCACAGTAATGTCGATTGTCTACCACGGTAATTTTAAACTGACTAACATGTCTTTCTGCTTGCACAAGGCCGGCTTACGCAGGTTGATCACTTAGGCTTCAGCAAACCTTAACAACCGACTAATCTCTGTGTTGAATAACACACGGAAGACACTGTCTCTTTCAACCACATGACCACTCTCGAGCACGTGTCTCGCGACCGATGAAGCAGGACTGTTCCGGTGTGTCGGCCTGCCTAGGCTACCATCTTCTGTGTGTAGTATCTTGTACACCCAGTTTGGAATTTGTTCCAATACCCTGTTATGTAACTGTTGCTCTGTTCTACCTATGTAGATGGCCTCGCACCTACATGTAAATTGGTAAATACAATTCGATTTGGTGTACAAAGCTACAGGATCTTTAACTGCTGGGATGGGGATCGGTGTGGTTTTGTACCTGATAACCGGAGTTGCAGCACAGAATGTTCGCCCGACTGCTGTGATGAGCCGGTCCTGCAAACGTTGCATTACGTCATCTCCTCAGAAGATTAACTGGATGAAAACCTTGAGTTTAGGGACTGTAGTTTCTTCTGGTTTAGGTTTGGTCTGTTGGCAGTGGCGCTTTATAAATCCTGTGGAGTACCCATTCAGGTTTAAAGCATTCTTCAGAGTTTCAAATTCTTCTGTCAGTGTCAACTCCGGTTATCAGGTACAAAACCACACCGATCCCCAACCCAGCAGTTAAAGAACCTGTAGCTTTGTACACCAAATCGAATTGTAGTTACCAATTTACATGTAGGTGCGAGGCCATCTATATAGGTAGAACAGAGCGACAGTTAAATAACAGGGTGTTGGAACACATTCCAAACTGGGTGTACAAGATACTACACACAGAAGATGGTAGCCTAGGCAGGCCGACATACCGGATCAGTCCTGCTTCATCGGTCGCGAGACACGTGCTCGAGAGTGGTCATGTGGTTGAAAGAGACAGTGTCGTCCGTGTGTTGTTCAACACACAGAGTAGTCGGTTGAAGGTTTGCTGAAGCCATAGTGATCAACGTTGCGTAAGCCGGTCTTGTGCAAGCAGAAAGACAATTTAGTCAGTTTAAAATTACCGTGGTAGACAATCGACATTACTGTGCGAACATGTGTATATTTCAGTTTGAAGGATTTATCTAGTTATTTCACTTTACGTTGTGAGATTTCTGCAGTATGTACCTGACGAGATGCAGAGATATATGCCAGGCAATAAATCGTGCAATCTATTGTTTGTGTCTTCGTTATTCAAAGTTATTGGGTAATTAATAAATTTATACATTATGGCAAGACTGTACTTCATTTCAAATAGTTTTCTGGAAAATAAAATATGAATAGTGTATACACTTAAATATTAACATTCTATTTTCTTTTTCAAGTCGCAAATTTAATGGAGAAAAGATTAATATTATTTACCATGTCTCAAGCAATTAACGGTCTTTCACGTGTTAACATCTAGGGCAGGGGTTCTCGACCTTTTTTGGCCCATGCACCTCTTCACCATATGTTGAGAATATCATCCCCCCTTTCGTATTTCCTCCCTATAACACCCCATTCCCCGCCGCCTACACAGTACGCGTAAAAATGGAAGCTAAATTTAATAACACATACAAGTCTAGACGCCTACATAAAACGTGATTTGTGGGTCTACTTACGTTATAAAACGAATTTAAGAAGGGCCAGAAGTACAGTACCGTAAAGTATGGAGGGAAAAGCAATATCAAGTAATCGGTTCTTGTATTAACGCGATCTTAAAATACTCTTAATTCCCCCCCCCCCCCCCCCCCCCCCCCCCCCCCGGATACCCTAAAACTCGCCCTGGGAGGGGGTGGGATTTCCCACCGGTTGAGAACCACTGATCTAGGCGGTTCCATTCGATGTTATGCAAACAAAAAGAATTCATCTTAAATTTGAAATTACCGTGGGGATAAAAAAAAAGGCTGCACATTCGAACAATACCTGTGACTATGCGTTTTAAGTGTTTCAGCGAAAGTATATTCATTTATTAACTTCAGATGATATATAAATGCAGTATGCACCTGACGAGATGCAGCGAAATATGCCAGGCAATAAATCATGCAACATATTGTTTGTGGCTTTTGTGTTTAAGTCTGCGCGATTGTTATCCGGGCCCCAAAGCAGAAGTAAAGAATAGTAACAATATCAAAACTTCCGAGGATGTAGTAAAAGGCATATAAGGAGGGTTGGTCTGAGACTGGCAATCTTACACCATGGAAGTAAATCAGTAAACATCCCACTAACCATGACCTGGCCATAAAGGGCTTGGCATGCCTTGTTGTGGGCCTCGATCCACCAGCAGTCTGAAGGGTTGAAGAAGAGGAAGATTGTTGAGTGTTGATGTTAAAGTCCTAACTGTAAGCCGTTGTTGGGTGTTGATATTACAGTACTAACTGTAGGCCATTATTGGGTGTTGATATTACAGTCCTAACTGTAAGCCATTGTTGGGTGTCGATATTACAGTCCTAACTGTAAGCCACTGTTGGGTGTTGATATTACAGTACTAACTGTAGGCCATTATTGGGTGTTGATATTACAGTCCTAACTGTAAGCCACTGTTGGGTGTTGATATTACAGTACTAACTGTAGGCCATTATTGGGTGTTGATATTACAGTCCTAACTGTAAGCCATTGTTCGGTGTCGATATTACAGTCCTAACTGTAAGCCATTGTTGGGTGCCGATATTACAGTCCTAATTGTTGTTTGTCCATCAAGAATGATGATGACCATTCATTTCATCCATTGGGGTTGAAAATATGGAGCCGTGGGTTCTAAGATGGCTGATAAGGCCTATTTTGGCTCGAAATGTTCTTTGACAATGTGGACAAAGAATGCTTGACGTTTCTGGAGGAGGATTTCCTGCAGTGGTTTTTCTGTCCTGCCTTTTCTTTACAGCTCTTGCAGTCCTGGTTGCCTCACACATGACTGCACCCTTGTAAGCCATTGTTGGGTGTTGATATTACAGTACTAACTGTAGGCCATTGTTGGGTGTTGATATTACAGTCCTAAGTGTAGGCCATCTGTTATCTGTATGTCTACTGATGGGATCTCCACTGTTATCTGTATGTCTACTGATGGGATCTCCACTGTTATCTGTATGTCTACTGATGGGATCTCCACTGTTATCTGTATGTCTACTGATGGGATCTCCACTGTTATCTGTATGTCTACTGATGGGATCTCCACTGTTATCTGTATGTCTACTGATGGGATCTCCACTGTTATCTGTATGTCTACTGATGGGATCTCCACTGTTATCTGTATGTCTACTGATGGGATCTCCACTGTTATCTGTATGTCTACTGATGGGATCTCCACTGTTATCTGTATGTCTACTGATGGGATCTCCACTGTTATCTGTATATCTACTGATGGGATCTCCACTGTTATCTGTATGTCTACTGATGGGATCTCCACTGTTATCTGTATGTCTACTGATGGGATCTCCACTTTTATCTGTATGTCTACTGATGGGATCTCCACTTTTATCTGTATGTCTACTGATGGGATCTCCACTGTTATCTGTATGTCTACTGATGAGATCTCCACTGTTATCTGTATATCTACTGATGGGATCTCACTGTTATTTGTATGTCTACTGATGGGATCTCCACTGTTATCTGTATGTCTACTGATGGGATCTCCACTCTTATCTGTATGTCTACTGATGGGATCTCCACTGTTATCTGTATATCTACTGATGGGATCTCCCAATGTTATTGTATGTCTATGAGGGGATCCCCACTGTTTTTGTATGTTACTGATGGGCTCCACTTTTATCTGTATGCCCTATGAAGGTTTCTCCACAGCTATCTGTATGACTACTGATGGGATCCCCCCTGTCATCTATATGTCTACTGATGTGTCTCCACTATTATCTGTATGTCTACTGAGGGACCCCCCCTTTTTGTCAGTATGTCACTAATGGGACCCCCAAATGTTATCGGTATATCGATGAGGGGGATCCCCAAACCACTATCTTCATGTTACTGAGGGGAACCCCCCTTTTATCTGTATGCTACTGAGGGATCCCCTTTTTACTTATATCTAATGAAGGGACCCCCACGGGTTTTTGGGAATGTTACTGATGGGATTTTCCCTTGTTATTGTTGTTACCCAAGGGCTTACTTAAAAACGGCAGTTAGGATCCCAGTAATATAATATTTAATAGTATATAAAAATTTAACGTAATATATATAATATATATATTATATATATATATATAATATATAATTATATTATATATATATATATATATATTATATTTTAACAAAGCTGCCCCGGGCCCCGGCTTCCCCCCAGACTCTGGGGGGGAGCATTCATTTAATTCATATAAGTAGTCATATAAGTTCTCTTCCCGTTACCGTATCTGTCTGTCTGCTGTTTTTGTCTGTCTGTTTTGTCTATCTGTCTTTCTGTCTGTCTGTCTGTCTGACCCGGCCCGTCTTCGCCCGACCCTGATGGGGAGCATCTCATTTAATTCATATAAGTAGTCATATAATTTCCCCGTTCCGACTTTTATCTGTCTGTCTGTCTGCCCCGGCCCCGGCATCGCCCAACTCCTGGTGGGGAGCATCTCATTTAATTCATATAAGTAGTCATATAAGTTCCCGTTCCCGACTGACTGTCTGTCTGTTGTCGTCTGTCTGTCTGTCTGTCTGTCGTCTGTCTATCTATCTATCTATCTGTCTGTCTGTCGACCCGGCCCAGACCATGGTGGAGAGCATCTCATTTAAATTAATAAGTAGTCATATAAGACCCCGTTCCCCACTATCTGTCTGACAAGAAATCCCAAGTTGAAAACATGAAATGGAAAACTGAATTATTGAATTCAAGAAATATTCACTATAGTTATATTGTCTGCTGTAGAGTCGAGAATCTTGCAGATCGTTCACATAATGAGCATGATTTCGTGAAGTATGTACGGTCAGCCTAAAGTAATACAAAATGTATCCTCACTTCCCTGTGGCTGATTTCGTTTTAAATAAGAAAATTTTTAGAGGCAGTAATAGTGATTTATTTCTTCATTAGGTAACATCAACAATGAGACTCTTGAGTCATTTGCACTCGTAATGACGTGCAGTTTTATGAAACACTTGCTGAGACTACTTTAAATAATTTGCAAATAGAAAAACTAATTTGTATTTGAGAAACTTGACATGAAGAATATCATACAAATGTGTTTTTTTAAAGTAATAAACTCCGGAACAGAAAGAGTTATTATTATAGCAGTTTGAAATACAGAAAGTGAAAGCAACAAATAAACTTGCAACTGATCCCGGGGCATTTGCTGTGAATATACGATGTTATGCCCCTATTTTCTAAACACAACTGCACTTGATGTTGTTATTATTGTCTGGCATGCTGGAAGTACCACATGGACCCCGGCACTTAAATCAACATCTTCTGACAATCATGTTTAGAGGATAATAAATTTTGGATCCAAGTGGTTCAGAGGCAGGAGTCAAAAGCAATAATCAAGGCAGAATGGGTTAAAGTTACACGAGGGCAGCTTTGTCAAATATACCCCAAAACTAAAGGTGTTAGATTACGACTATGACATAAACCCAAAAATTTCCCCAGGATAAATGTGTTAAAGAAAACCAGAACATAATGCATTTAAAAAGCATGAAGACTTTTGTACTTTTCTACTATTTCTCATTCTATTCTCCCATCCCCCTTTTTTTTTTTTTATTTTTCTCATCCTTTTCGCCTTCTTCTTCTAAACCTTTTTTTCTTCTTCCCCTTTTTTCATCCCCAAATTCTACTTCTTCTATATTCCCATCCTTCTTCTCTTCTTTGCCCCCTCTCCTGCTTGCCTGCCTGCCTGCCTGCTGCCTCCCTGTCTGTCTGTCTATCTAGAGGAGAAAATTTTGCTTAATGCTAGGATTTTTTTTTTTAAATCTTGTATAAATTTAAGTTATGGCCGAACACCAAATATGATGTCTAACGTAGTGCTTTTGGATAAACAATATTTTTGTTTGTCTGTCTGGTGCGTAGACGAATAAATCCGAAGGTTTTCCACGCGTGAACAGGCCACATATAGCTGTCCATGTGTGAAGCACGGATTTTCCAAATTTAGTCCACACACTTGTAGCGATTGTCCCTGTGCTTTGTTGATCGTCATGGCAAATGCAACTCGCACCGGAAACTGCAGGCGTTTGAATTCGAATGGCATGTCTTTTGGAATCATTGGGATGCGAGGCAACAGTACATCTTCTCCTTTAAATTTCCCATTCAAAATTGTAGCTTCGATGATATTGTTCATCATCTTTTTGACTGCAAGCCTGGTCCCGTTGCAAAGTCGAGGTGGATTGATGTTTCGGAGAAGAATGATAGGAAACCCCAATTTTTCAATGTTAAAACGTGCGGCGGTATGCCTGGCAAATCAAGGGAATTCAAGAATTCAGTTGGATAATTGACAACTTCGTCTTGATTCATCATAGAATCGATGGACTTATACGTTGTCGCTTCGCCTGGTATTTCGTTTTGAATGGCGCAATTGATGGCATTGACATCGTTGTTTTTAGCTGCAAATATACACGTGCACTGACCCATTGATGATTTTTTGATTCCGTCCCATATTGGGAAAATTTTGTCAATTAATTCGTCTATAGTTGCTGTGATGTTACAGAAGTTTGTTGGCAACGTGATACTATGTGTGGATTCATCGATTGGCATTTTTCCATTCCCAATACCCAACAATTGTTTTGCGAAAACTTCTGCGGATGCATCATTTTGTAGTTGTACACGCATGTTGGTCTTCAAAGTCAATTTCTGAACGTGTCGCCAAAAAAACTGATGTTTTCAGACATGCATTAATTCATCAGCGGGTGTTGAACGTGGTATAATGGTAGATTTTGTCGAAAATCACCAGACAAAAAAATAAGTGCGCCCCCGAAGAGCTGTTCTTTTCCTCTGAAATTTTGTAGTGTAGATAAAGCGCCCCCAATGTTTTTTTGTGTGCCTAGTACATTCGTCCCATACAATGATTTGACATGATTGGAGTATTTTACCCATTCCAGAATTTTTTCGGTATTGCATGTTGGTGTCTCAGTGATTTAATATTCAAGGGCAATTTTTGTGCTGAAAGTGCTGTTCGGCCACCATCCAAAAAAGTTGCCGCAATTCCAGATGATGCGATAGCCAGCGCAATATTTTTTCGTGATCGTATGGTTGCCAATATAAGTGAAATGAGAAAAGTTTTCCCCGTGCCCCCCGGGGGCATCTAGGAAATACAATCCGCCGGTTGGCTTTTAATTGCATGCATAATTATGTCATACACTATACGTTTTTCTGGAACCAATTTCAGAAGATTCGTTTGAACAAAGCACACAATTCGTCGACATCAAAGAGTGATTCTCGTTTCAAATCACGATCGAAAAGATCGTTTGCAGATCGATCTGGCGCAGTCATTCCAATTGTACCAGTGGTTTGTTGCGATTGCCAAACATATGTCCTCCGTCGAAACCAATGCTTCATTATACACATTTTGTGTGAATTTAAGTCCGGATTTTGATTCATTTCACGCAAACGATGTAGGATGTCTTCACTCATACGTCTTTGTATTTTCCCCAAAAATCTTTTGGATTGGATGGGAAGCAAGTTGTCAAAATGATGGCAAATAATGTGCGTATTTTCTGTGGTTGAGCAGTATTTGATGCATCAGCGAGTGAAGTGCCCAGTGTGCATCGTTTTTAAGAAGATGTAATTTTTGGCAAGTTTCACGATAAGTGGCACATACTTGACCGTTTACTGTTCTTAATTCTTTAAAGGATGTCGGTCCAGTACGTTGATTAACAGTAATCGCAAGTAAAAGCATTCTGCATTGTTTGGGTGAACAGTGTACAGACGGCCTAACGCGTCGGTCGAATATAAATTGGTATGTCCTTCAACTGCTTTACCTTGTTTGCGACGTTGAAACTTTTCGCTGATGCATTCCATGTGTAGTATGTTGGCACTTCAGAGTAAAGTAGTGTCTTTGCAAACATATCATTCCCCCACAATGAAAAAATGCAGTTAACGTTGTTGGTGGTGGTGACAATGCTCGTTTACTTGCATTTTCTGTTGTGAAGTACACGCGCTGTCCATTTTTAAGGTGCATGCCAAATGAACAACTGTTGGATGACGTTCATGGATTGGAAATGATAAAATACGCCCTACTGCTTCATTACTATTAATGTAGCGTCCCCCTTGATTTGGTCTATTTCATCGATAGACGCAGTTGCATTCCCACCCAAAAACTGCCTATCGCTTCCCTTTTTTGACATATTTTCAAAGTACTTGATCGATTTTAAACCCAATTGCAATACTCGACATTGATGTGTGCTTTGTACGTTTTTTGAGAGTAACGGTGAATACGGTACAACCCAACGATTATCGACTTGAAGATCTTGTTTCGTACTTTTAAAGTGATAGATTTTCCGCCATCTTCAGTTGAGCGTCGACGATATAGTGGAATCCGTCATTGCCAGTGATTGTCTCTGCATGTAAATGTCTTGGGTACCGTTTTGTGCATTTTCCCTCAGACATGCAAGGTGAATTGTTATTGAGGAAGCCACAGGACCATGAATCATGTTTTGGTGACGACTTCAAGTAACTCTGGATCAATGTCGACATCTGGTATTTCTGCTGAGATGACTTGATCAATTTGATCTGGGGTGATTTTTCCATCAACCAAATCAAATGTGTGATGTGGCAAACCTCTTTTTTTTCCATTCGATGGAATACATCCAACAGCGTGTCTCTCCAAAAAAAGTGATGCTTGACAATTAAATCCATTAAAGATTTCAATTTTTTTTTGAACACACGTGCGGAAATATCAGGGGGATCTGATGATGATTGTCCAGTTAACAACAGTTCTTTTTTTCATCCCATGTAGGATTGCATGTGAAGGTAATAAACAAATCTGGGGGGCCATATGCGCGAACATATGTCATTGCCTTTTGCGTATTCATGCATGTGCCGCTTGACCACCCATCTGACTGTGTTTGAATCAGTGTTTTTGATTCTGGTGTCTTGGTCCTCCCTTCCCTCACAAGTTTTTGTTCGTCTGTGGGGAGTCGTCGCTCTTCTTATTGGTAGTTTCATTGACTGTAGTTCAGATACTTTTTACAGCTTGCATGCAGACTCTCCAAAGGCAGGTTCGTCTTCTTGATTTGGTCGGTTTTCTCACTATGCATCTTGGAAGCTGCTTGTTTTTTTGTGCTATTACGACGTGCCATTTTCCCCCCGTATCAGACGCTTGAAAGTGTAAGGCGTCTTGGGTTGATAGCGCTGAGAAGTGCTGTCAAGCGAATCGTGTCGATATGATGGCGGAAAACACTAAAGATGCGATGAATTGTTCAACATCTTTTAGATAACTTCTTAAGTATAGAAAGATGAGTTACAATGTTAGCATTATGCATTTTTTTATGTAAACTTTGAAAATGTCTAAAAAATTGATCATTATTTATTATAACTCATATGCCGGTACATAACTATAGACAAAGAGTTTATAAATCATTGAAAACGATACAACTATGACTATAAGTTATACAACAATGTTATTAAAAATTATGCCCCTTGAAAAACTTTTTTTAGAGTTTAAATCCCCTTTGTAATGTGTAGTCACGTCATTTTCTCCCTTTCCCAAAGGGTTTGGGTTTGGGGATTCTTTCATCATCATCATCATATATTTACGTACGTATTTTGGGGAAAGGGAGGAGGGAGGAGGAGGGAAAAAGAAAAAAAAATACGACAGTTGACAGCTCTGGAATGAAGGAAGGCGTGTAGAAAAATTTTATCTCAAACGGATGGGCCGTTAGCGAAAAATAAAGGACAACATATTACATATTTACATATTTTCATACATACACTTTGTTTTATATATATATTTTATATATAAAATAATATATATATATATTATTAATATAAAATATATATATATATTATATATATATATATATAATATATACTAGCTGAACCCGGCCCGGTCCGCCCAGACTCTGGTGGGGGGCATTCATTTAATTATAAGTAGTCATATAAGTTCTCGTTCCCGTTACCGATATCTGTTGTCTGTCTGTTTCTGTCTGTCTGTCTATCTGTTTTCTGTCTGTCTGTCTGCTGTCTGTCTGACCCGGCTGTCTTCGCCCCGACCCTGATGGGGAGCATCTAATTTATTCATATAAGTAGTCTTAAGTTCCCGTCCGAATCTATCGTCTGTCTGTTGACGCGGCCCGGCATCCCCCAAACCCCCGGGGGGGAGCATCTAATTTAATTCATATAAATAGTCATATAAGTTCCTTCCCACTGCCTGTCGCCCGTCTGCCTGTCGCCTGTCTGCCTGTTGCCTGTCTGCCTGTCTGCCTGTCTGCCTGTCTGCCTGTTGCCTGCCTGCCTGCCCGCCTGCCTGCCTGCCTGCCTGCCTGCCCGCCGCCCGCCTGCCGCCTGCCTGCCCGCCTGCCTGCCTGCCTGCCCGCCGCCGCCCCGCCTGCCTGCCTGCCTGCCTGCCGCTGCCTGCCGCCCGCCTGCCTGCCCCCCCTGCCTGCCGCCGCCTGCCCGGTGGCTGGCTTTGGGGG